>BLXT01003750.1:580628-595125 GCA_019648995.1 Plakobranchus ocellatus | reverse complement strand
AGATAAAAAGATGGGATTTTTAATGCAACGCATTTATCAGAGAAAATACAATCTCCTGTGTGCTAACAATAGATGAAGAGATAAAGCATTCTGTTCAAATGCCAATAGGCCCGCAATGCTCTAGATCTAGGTTAAGATATAATTTAAATATCAACAAATCTATATCAACAAAACATTCTTGAATTAATGTATATTCAAATCTAAATATGGATTAAGATTCGATAGAATTCACGAAGGAGTCAATTTTAAGACCTAAATTTAACAAAACATATCCTGAGAGGCAGCAGAGCAGCTCAAATACCAGTGGCAAGGATTCCTTTGTGAAAAGCATCAGTAAAATCCAAATGGAGGCCTTTGAGAACTGACTTCTCCGAGGCATCTTTTGAGGATTGGAATGTATAATACACCCAGATTTAAGAAAACACTCAAAAAAAATTGTTGGCTTCAATGGTTTACATAATCCATTTTTTTTTTAGAATTTATATAAAGGAATGAGTGGTAGGCATGGAACAGTTTGTTTGTTTTTTTTTAATTTTAAATGTACATTTTTTCAGTCCTATTTTTTTCTTTCTTTTTTTTTTTTATATATGTTATGAAGCCAGGTTTATATGAAATATGACAGATCTTAGCCACATATGGATCAATAACACCTTCTGTACCGTGATTTCTTTGAGCGTTACATTTTGTAAAAATTCAATATTAAAATCGATTTTATCAAAACCTTGAGTAATAATTGAAAGAAGATGTTAGATAAGTAAAATTTTCCCCCTTCCCCTCCCCTCCCTTTGTTTTTTACTTTTTTCCTGTACTGCGAAAAAAAAAAAAAATTCCAATGCACAGTTTTTGTTACAAACATTCTTTAAATATTCTTTTCATTTTTATTTGAAAGATGAAGAGGACATGGAGATTGATGAGAATGAAAGTCCTGCAGAGGATAAAGATCAAAGAGATGAAAGGACGGAACACGATGGTGATGACAGAGAAGAAGAGGTAGATATAAAATTGTGTCATTTTGTTTTCTTATCATTTTTTTTTTTTTATTAAGAAAAAATGGAATGTTAATCAGATTTTGAATATTTGGCAAAGAATATTTTAAAAACATTTTTAAAAATTTTGTTTTGTTTTTCAAAATATTTCATAATCTTTGAGCTGTACTATTTAGTTATCATTTTGTTTGAACATTTTCAGTGGGTGTCAGGTGTGGCCTATAATATTTTGCTAGGAGCCTATTTGAGCATTATGATTTTAAGGATATTTTAAGAATCATTTGTGATAGTTAATGAGCAAAAGTCACATTTGTTATGTGGAAAAATGATTTAATAAGGTGAAAGAAAATTATCACCAACTGAAAACTTATTTAAACAAATTCAAACAACATAGGGTATTCAGAAAAACATTTCTTTCTCTCAGTGCAAAGAGGAAATGGCTGAGACTAAAGGGAATGACGAAAACGAGGACGAGGGCAATGTTCCAAACACAGAGGCAGAGCAACAGGAAGTGGAGGAAGATGGAAATGGAATTGATGGAACATCAGGCCAGGTCAATATTTTAAATCATATAAGTGCATTCAGAGATGCCACTTTCCCGGAAATGCCAATGCTGCAGCAGAATTCCGTCAATTGGGCAAAAGTTTTGTTGTAAAATAGATGTCAAAATCTGGATGATTGTAAAAAGATGTGGCATAAATATCATGAAGGCTCGCTGGCAAGGTTAAAACCATTGACTGCCCCCTCTGTTTGTTTATAGAGAAAACAAGACATATTGGCAATGCTCTGAACAGTGTAATATTAGTATAGCATGACCTTTCTTGGTCTTATCTCAGGAGCTTTCACTATCCTACTCATCAGTTATTGTGAAAAGAAATCTATTCATCTTATCTATAACCCTCATGATAATCTGTGGTGCTTCTGTGTTAGTAGTCCTTAATATCAGTGCCATACTAGAAAGACTAGATGTAGCATGTAGAATCTAGAGATCAAATCAAGGTAAGGAATTTATTTGGAATCTACACTTGATTTGATAAAATAGTTCATAGCTAAATATATGCATAGATCTAATCTAGATTTTTAGGAACATTAGAAATTTGGGGAGATTCCTGTTTTATGATGTCAAGAAAGTAGGGCAAATTTCATGCTGATGAACACTCCAGGCAGTTTAAATCTAAATCTAACTTCAAGATCTATGCAGTAGGATTTGGGGAGGTTTTTCCACAGCAATGAACCTCTTTTTGATATTGCTAGGCCTACACTTTTTCCATTTTAGGTCTTTACTTTGTCAAATAGTCACATCAGAGAGGATACAAGGATATTTTTCAGCGTCATCTAAAAAAGGAATTTATGTTGTCTTGATACTATCCTGTGAAATTATTTTGAGGTGGTTCCACAGTGCTGAAATCCACCTGATTTGGGTCATCGCTCTTGTAGAATATTGTATAGGCTAATTGAATTCATTTGAAATAAATAGACAATGCATAGGGTGCAACTTCTTTTACTTCTTTCGGCACGATATCAATTCAACAACAATAGTGGAAATAATTATGGCACCCCTGCTCATCCTAAAGACTCAGGATGGGAAATGACTGACTGTTTTTTACACCCCACCCCAAGAGCCCTTTGGCAAAGGGAAGCTAACCTTAATTTCCATACTCCGTGCAAGTTCCTCGGACTAAACCTAGTCGGGAGTAGATCCTGGTTGAAGACTATAACAAATAGTACTATTAGAAAGCTAAGCCTAGTTCTTCCTTTACAATTAGTTGTAATAGTATAGTGGTAGTATGACTAGCATTAGTATGAGGAGGAGGAGAATGAGAATTAGTATCTGCAATACTATTGATTTTCAATGTACCAGATCTATCACCAGAGGTGATTTTATGACCAAATATATTTTTAAGCTAAAAATGAATGCCCTTAGATGATGCTATAAACATAAAATTTTTCAAATCTCTTGGAATCATATAGATTTACATTATAATTTTCAAGATATGATGTTATATTTCAGCACCCAAATCTTCTATAATTATGAAAACTATGACTTTCCCATATCCAATACAATTTTATGACTGTGCCTCTTTAAAAACTGATTGACTGTTCAAGTTACTTCTCTCTTAACTGTTGGCTCTGCCCCCACTGCCATTTGATATAGATATGAAATCTATTCAGATCCTTATGCGAAAGATAGACCTACTTTTTATCAACATTTTTTCTTACTTGACATGTTTATATGTTTGCTACTGTGAATTCTTTCTTTTTTTCTCTTTTTTAGTCTTAGAATGCATGTATTTTGCTGAGAGGCCAATGGTTATTAGTGAAATAAGGATACAAAATGAATTTTGAGTGAGATACCGAGACAGTCAAAAATAGTAAGAAGCCAAAAAAGAAAAAGAAGAAGGATAGACTTATACAGACAATATTGTTCAGAAAGATCAAATATTAAATACAGAGTGAACATCTATAGGTTTAAATGTATTGAACTGCTATGTTATCAAACACTCACAGCTGTATTTGAAGTAATGTTCTGTTCATTTACTATCTCTAACTACTCAGAATTGAACAGTCTCCAATCTTAACGAAAGAGTGAAAATTCTACTGAAAATGTGCATTATGACCGAATGGTTTGGCTAAACCTGGCACATATCTAAACAAAGCTTAGTCTGGATAGCCGCCTGGAATGGAAGTAATGCCTATGAAACTCTCACCTTGAGGGGAAATTTTTAACAGGCTGGGAAGTGATGTACTACCTCAAATAATAACAGTTAAATTTGGTATCAATAATAATGTAGGATGATAGTAAATACTGAAAAAGATTTTCAATACCAAGAATTTTTAAACCTCATTAATTGAAAAGCTTGGTTATACAGCTATGACAGTAACCAATTTACATGTGGATGTTCCCTTCACTGTCTGTGGGGGCGTCAGTGGCTCAGTGGTTAGCGAGTCCGCCCTGAGATCTGCAGGGACCCTTCTGTCGTGGGTTTGAGCCCCACCACCGGCGCTCTGGCCTGAGGGAGGGCCTAAAAGCCTGAGATCACCTTGTAGTAGACTGGCTATATACAAAAATCAACCAATCACTGTCAGTGGTGGAGAGACAATAAAGTTCAGAAAATTTTATAAATCACTGGTGGCATCTCTGTGGGGTTTTTCTTGTGTTTGTTTTTTGCTGTTTTTTTTTTCTCAAAAGTTGTGTAGATGAGTTCATTAAGGAAGAAAAAATAGTGCTTTGATTTCTGGAGCATTTGAAAGTGGATTGTTCAAAAATATTGTCCTTTTCAATTATGAAGATTTTGTTCAACTTTTCAAGCTTTGCAAATTTAGTACTGTTTGATTACATTCAGTGTCAAAAGTAATAGTTCTTTACTAGCCATTTTATATATACACATATGCTTTATTTTTTGACTGGAATCAACGAGAATAAGAGACTTTGAAAAAAAAAATTGAGGATTATGGCATCTGAATATACATATATTACATCTGTTCTTGCCACAAATTGTCTCATTTTGTGATCATACAACATCTTTTGTTTATTTGATAACTAATCCACGTTTTTCTTGTGGAATTTTTTAACAGGATGAAGAGGAAAAAGAGGAGGAACCTTTTGGTGAACTGAAGGACAAAGAGGACCAAGCCAAGCCAGAAGTCCAGGACCAGATAGATGCAGCAGATACTAAAGCTGTAGGAGATGCTACTCAGCAGGCCAATTTAGCTGACACACAGGATGAAGAGAGAGGGAAAGGAGGTCTGGAGCAAGAAGAACCTTCCAGCCGAGATGAGCAAGATAGGGAACAGGTTGGTTAAAAAAAACCTTTGACCTTTGGCATGAATAGAGGTAAAAAGAGAAGTAAACAGTATGTTAAATTTGACTTGCTTACACAAAATGAATCAGCATTTGCCTAGCAGAGATATAATGCAAAATTGACCTAAATTCCCCAAATTTTGACACATTTCTAAAGCATTTATATATACAATGTCTAAGAAATCAATGTTCCATTGAGCTGCTTATATCAGCAATACATTGTGTAATGATGGATCACGTCATAATATACAAAAAATAGATATCATGTCTTAAGATAAGTTTTTATATGCATAGATAAAAAAAAGAATGCACCTGAAGTCTTCAAAATCCCTTTTGTTGTCTATGTTATTTTCTTTTTCATTACATCATATTTCATTCCATTCTTTAATTTTTTTTTGAGATTTTGAAAAACTTAACTATTTTTCTTTTTTTTATTATTATTGCTAAATAGGCCTTTTTTGTAAGAGCTAACATTCTTTGGCTTGTGTTTTAAACTAAACAACATTTAGAAATTTACCTCCAATAATTGAATGTGTTGTTCCAGAAACATATCAAATAGGCTACCTTTCATTTGCAGAAAGGAGTTGGTGCATCTAACTCAGAGGATCCTTTAGGAACTACAGGAGAGATATCCAACCAGACTACAGAGAGCTCATCCACTCAGCAGAATATGAAGGTAATACACCAGTCTGTCTGGGGTAACATATTTTAAATGCTGTGCCTGAGCTTATTGGTAAATTTAGACTGGGTCTAGGTGAACCTATTGATGTGCTAAGACTAGAGAATCTACCTGGGCCAAAGGGGATATGGAGAGTTCTAACTTAGTATGTTTAACAATTTTAAAAACAAAATGTTTTTGGAGGGGGCAACAGCAGTCTTCATTAAATTAGAGTATATGGAGGTATTTTTTTCTGCTATTAATGATGTTGGGAAAAAAAAAACAGTTTCAAAAGGTATTTGATCATTCATTGTGCAGATATTATGCAGAACACAGTACTATTTTCGATAGCCATGTGATGCTTTTTAGAGTTGCTCAGCTTTAAACTTTACACAGTGTAGTTGATGATGTCAGTGATCCAAAACTGTTCCAATGAAGTTTTAGGAAAAAACTTTATCAATCGAATAATAAGTCTCAGAGTTGCGTAGGAGATAAAATTGTCTTTACAGCTTCATTGAATTATTCAGGGGCTGGATCTAGACTAGACTATCGACATTGGTATTGATTGTATGAAACAAACTCTCATCATAAACTCCAACTCAACATATAATCACTTTGCAAGACCTAAACTCAGTGAAGTAATCATAGAAGTAAATCAGACAAATAATTTCCGTATCTCTTTTCTTCTGTCACTGATTCTTTATCCTCCCACGATACACATATGTGGCAATCTAAGAAAACCCATGAAAACTCTTTGGTGCCATTTTTTTTATAGACCTTTGTAAGATCAAAAACGTATAATATTTTCCCTTTATAATCTCATAAATTCTTTCCTAATTAAGATATCAACAAAATTTAAACTTTAAAATGCATGTACAGATAAATATGTAATATATGCAAAAAGACAAGTTGTGAAGGGTTTTATCCAGTTGCCTAACATTCCTCTGATTATATTATTTTATGTCCCCTTTTCACTCATTGTCTCTCCCACATGCTTGAGTAAAAGCTAAGCCATATTCATAATCCAAAAACAGATGATCAAGGGATACTAAGAACCTACTTTTGATGAAAGCATCCATTTCCATTCATGAGTAAATTTTATACAAAGGTCACATACAATCATTTTCCTCTCATGCGCAAAAATATGCAAGTGCTGCAGCCCATTCAAAACAGGTGTATGCCAACTAGCCAACTAGATAATCTGTACATAAAACTTAGGCTACAATGTAACACTAAATGACTATAAAGCTTTCGATTTTCAAAATTTTTTTTCAGGTTAATTAAACAAGATTCCTAGTGAAAATCGGGAAATCTATGAATGCTTAGATTTGTAGGTTTTTTCCGCCTTTTATGTTGTCTGATACTTAGGTTATCTCATACTTTTTAAACCTTGACTGAGCACTGGTATAAAAAACAGACATGCGTTGAAAAGGGTAATCTTGCTTATCTTAGAGCCACTAAAGCCTCAGATGAATCTGTATCTGCACTGTGTTTATTGCTGAAAATATAAAAAGAAGGAAAATTAATATGATCTTAAACAGCTATTGTAGGGCACCTATGATTGTGATCCATACATCTATTCTGTTGCTACAATAGATTTATATAAATCATAGATGTAGAAACCCACCCCATATTGAGATCTCAAAAAAAAAAAAAACTCCCGGTCTAGATCCAGATCAAGGATCTTGCCTCTACTCCTAGCTTTAGATAAAAATCACTACAAATGCTAACCTCTTTCTCAGATCTTTTAGAATTGGAATCCAAGGATATAGAAAAAGCACTGTAAAGTTTTATATTATCATTCCTTATTTTTAGTGTGCGTGTTTGGTAATCAATTGTAAATGACATGCACCTATGAAGTGCAACTTTCAACTTAAATATAAGCAGTGATTTGGAGATTCATGAGATTTATAATCTATCTTGTATGAATTGATTTTGGCTATGATGTTTACAGCTGAGTTAAGAAGTTGAAAAAGAAAGTCAAGGAGGACTGCAAACATAGATACTATAAAGACAATGCTGAGCAGGCCAGTTTTGATTGGTTCAAGCTTTAAAAAAGAGCCATTTAGATCCAAAAATATTCCAGTGTTTTTTTTTCAGATAAGGGATGTTAGATAGTAAAGGATAAGGATATTTAAATGCAGTGAGTGGTGTATGAGGAGCGACACAAATTTTGTCTGCTATCTACATAGAAGTGATGTTGTTTTGTGTCATGATTCTTTAAACTCCATAAAACCATGTCCTCTAACATAGGGCGAGATAGGATAAAAATATTTTGGATGTCATAGATTTGCCTTGCATAGAAAGACAAAGGACCCTTATAACAATGAATTTATTTTTCTAATAACAGTGCTTTTACACCATGTCCTAAATTTTCTTTTGTGTGTGTATGTATAATTTTTTTTTTTTACATCATCATGCTTCACAGGATTTGCATGAAATGGGAAAAAAAACTTATCGACTCCTTAATTGTATTATCTTCTCTAGAAACAGCTCAAACCAGGCGAGACAGATGATCAACGATCCCTGGGTTCTCATGACAAAAAACATGGCCGACTGAAGACCCGAGAACAAGACAATAAGGGGGAAGAGCAAGACAGCAATGGTAAAAGGCTAACTGCTATTGCAATAGCTTCCTTTTCTGTTTTTGAAGATCTTTTTGTTTTTTAACTTTACTTTTTTTTTTTTTCAGGAATTGTTTTGAAACATTTTTCTTTTGTCATTAATGGTGAACTGATGTGCATAGAAACTTTTATCAGCAATAACTACCTGTTTTTTAATCTTTCAGAGGCTACAGCTTATGGCTGGTCTTTTTTTTTTCTAATTTTTTATAAGCTCTACAATGCATTTTTTTGTAAAATTTGTGGAATATATGATATCAAACATTTTCATTTCTTCCCCATATCATGAGGGATGCCAAAAATTTTTTTAAAACTTGACCAATATCTGCATTCTCATGTTTAGCGTAAAATATCTGATTTTGAGCCAACACTAATGTATCAAGATGCAAGTAACATTTTTTGTAATAATATGCCATTATTTTTACCAAATGCGCTGCACTTATAAAAACTCACTCTTGTCAACCAAAGAAATAATAAATGTCTGTTGCTTTAAGGTAAGGATGATGATGAAATTGAAGAAAAAGACTTGGCATCTAAAGAGTACCAGCATGTGAAGGACCCTAAAAGCCACTGGGATGCCCAAACAGTGGATACAGCTACCCAGGAACAAGTACAGGAGACACAAGCAGTGCCTACCCAAGATGAGGAAGATCAATATGATGTGAGCGAGGAAGACAATCTCATGATGGATGAGCAACAGGAGGATATTGTAAGTTTTATACAATTCTTTCCCTCCCATAAATTTAGGTTTCATTTAAATTTGCATGACTTTCTCCTTGTCTTATGTTAGCATTGATGACAATGAAGCTGGCAACACTTGGCCTGGAATCTGCAAGGGCCTACGTTATGGTTTTAAATCCTGCTATTGGTGTCTGGCACAGGGGGAAAAGTCTGAGATAATCATGTTAAAGCACAGGCTCTAAGACGCAAAATTAAATCAAGATCTACTATCACAAGAGACTTAAAGATTATTTTTTATCTTAGACCTCTTAGACTGCTTACGCTTTTTGATAATTCAAAAATGTTGTCTCTGACGGTCTTTTTATTTATTTATTTTTTTTTAAATAGCGTTTTCTACTCCCTTGCAATGGTAACAGAAACTTTTTAGGAAAGCTTTGAACAAAATAAATAGATTATAATATAATGAAAAAAAGATAAAGACAAGATTTTAAGAATTTTAGACAGAGAGTCTGCTTAAATCTGGGAGAAAAAACTGGATGTGTTTTAAAGAGAAGTTTTTCTTTTTTTGTAAAGTATAGCTAGATGTAAATAATGATTAGATCCTGCCTAGAACCTCTAGACTAAACTCAATCTCTTGGTGTGCTTCAATTAGAATGAGGGCCAGGTCCAAGAAAAGAGGTCAGCCAAATCCAAAACTGGCTCAAATGACCAAGACAGTGAAGAAAAGGGTATTGAGAGTGATAACAGCAGAAAAGTGGAAGAGACAGAGAAAGTAGAGGTAGATGGAGAACGAGTGCTGACTCATACAGTAGAGCACAGACCTGAATCTACCATTCACACAGTGTTAGAAAACCTTTACCTGGATCCTATGGTGAGTTCATAAATGTCTCAAAATGTAAACGTTATGCTGAGATTTCTTCTATGGATATTGTTTTGTCATTCATGTAAAACATATTTGGTAAAATTAAACATGGAACTTGCCAGCATAATTGGTTTGATAATTGTTGGGGTATTAAGATATTTCCAGCTACATAAATTTGTCTGAAGATTTATGCTAAGCAATGTTGAGTTGTTATTTCATATTTCCTTAAAAATTGACTTTGGAATATTTTAGACTGATATGGAGTGTGACTCTACATTCTCACAATGGCTTGTAATGAGTCATGTTTCATCCTAACTGACTTGAATATAATTTTGATTTTATGATGCAAGACTAAAAAGATCCAGCACAACCTTCTGCAATTAAATAATGTGTCAAGGTTGAATGCAAACTTAGTGTTAACTTAAACAAAATTGGGCAATAGGCTTGTGACTAAATATATTGAAAAATTTGTGTACACTAATAAATGACGCTGGGCATCTGATATTCTGTCTGATTGTGTAATTTTTTTAAACAGGTTCTGGATGGAGATGTTGAAGAAATTCGATCTGAGCTCGAGCAAAAAGTTGCAATCTGGTCACATTCTGGTGAAGAGGGTGCTGACTTAGTGAGTGACTTAAGCCAGGCTGTTTTAAATGTCATATTTAAGAAGAAATAATAATGGGAGATTTCAATGCAAAACTAGGAGATGAAAGAGTAGAAGATGTTGGCCCAGTGGCATAGAACCTGTAAAAGAGTATGGAAGTAGGCTAATTGAATGGTGCCAAATCAATAATTTTACCATTACAAATACTTGTTATCAAAACCGTCCTAGGCAACAGTGGACTTAGAAGAGCCCCGATGATAGAAGTATAAACAAAATAGATTATATTCTCATTCAGAAACAATTCTGAAACGCTGTCAAAGCATAAAAATCACTGCAGGGAGTTGACTGTGATTCAGATCATATTCCAGTAATGTGTAAATTTCAGATAAAACTTGAAGAATTAAGAAAGGCAAAGGCTAATCCTGAATTCCAAATGGACTTACTAAAATCTGATGAAAAACTAAGAGACAAAATTGCTATAGCTGTGCATAACAAATATAAGACTCTAAAAAACATCTCAGAAGAAGGAGAACTATGGTCAGAAATAAAAGATTCACTTAATGAAGTCATAGAGAATAACATTCCCAAAAAAGATAAAAAGAGCATAAGATAAACAAAGAAATACTCAATTTAATGGAAGAAAGGCTCAAATTTAAAAAAATGTAGAAGCCAAATACAAAGATCTAAACAGAAATATCAAAATAAAGTGCAATGGATTAATTAACAATGTCGGGAAATAGAGCAAAAGCTAAATATAGACAGCAAATTCATGCATGCTAAAATTAAGGACATAAGTGGTAAGAAAATCAAATACAGTAGCCCTGGCTGCATCAAATCAAAGGACGGAACAATGTTTATAGAAAGGAAGGAAATACTAAATAGATCATCAGAATATGTTGAAGATCTTTTTAAAGATGATAGGGGCAAAAAACCCAAAATGAAGAAAAACAGACAGCCAAACTATCACTAAAGAAGAGGTAAAAACAGCAATAAAAAAAATGAAACATGGAAAAGCCACAGGACCAGATAACATACCAGTAGAAATAATTAAACCTTTAGATAATATAGGAATAGATCTGACACAAAACTTTTGAATGCGATATACAATAGTGGGACAATTCTGGAAGATCTTTGTAAATCTGTTTTTGTAGTACAGCCTAAAACACCAGGAGCAACAGAATGTGAACTTCAGAGAATAATCAGTTTAATGAGCCATTTTACAAAAATCCTGTTACATGTTTTGATGCGTAGGATGTGCAAGAGTCTAAGACCAGAAATATCTCCAAAACAGTTTGGCTTTATGCCTGATAAAGGGACTAAAAACGCAATATTGGAATGTATGGTCATCTCAAAAAAATCCTCTAGCCCCAAGTGCCATCTCGTTAGCAAAGGCAAACAAATCAAACAAGTTGCAAAATTCAAATATCTAGGTTACCTGATAACATCAGATGGCAGATGCACAAGTGAAATAAGTGAAAGAATAGCTATGGCCAAAGATACATTCCAAAAAATGAAACCAGTACTGGCAGACAGAAACATAAGTATGAAACCCAAAATAAGGGTATTGAAAACATATGTATGGTTAGTGCTTTTGTTTGGTTGTGAGAGTTGGACAATAAACAAGGAATCAGAGGTAAAACTAGAAGCAGTAGAGATGTGTTTATCAGAAGAATGATGAGGATATCATGGACAGAAAAAAAGTCCAATGAACTGGTACTGAAATAGGCTGATCTTGAGAGATCGCTAATAGTAATTAAAACCATAAGACAGAGGCAACTACAGTTTTTAGACCATATTTGCCGATACAAGGGTTTAGAACATTTACCAATTACTGGAAAGATTGAAGGCAAACACAGAAGAGGTAGACAGAGAATAACTTTTATTGAAAGTCTTAAGTCATGGGCAATAGGCAAGGATAGCAACAACAACTTTATTAAGTTAACTGAGAATAGGTTTGAGTGGAGGAACATGATCACCAATGTCTGGTCCAGACAAGCTATCTGAAGAAGAAGAAGAAGAAAAAAAGATGGTGGTTACTTTGAATTAGAATGAATATGAAATTCGGCAAAAGATCTATATGTCACAAATTTAGCTATTGGTTCATGGTAGCTTTTATTCTTTTGTAATATGTAAATATATCGTGTTGGATTAAGGTAAAATGTTTAGAATACAATCTGGGTAAAATGTTTAGAATACAATCTGTTCTCATTTCCAGGATCTAATATGTTTTTGCCATAGTACAAAACATTAGTTTCCCAAACATATATATGTTTTTTACATGGCACATTACAATGAAACTTTCAAAGCCTCAAAATGTACAATAGGTTTAGATTCAAATCCCTACGTAAGTTTTTGTCAAACAGAATCTCTAACAGTGTAGAAGTTATGTTGGACCTATCTGAAATAATGTAGTCCATCATCCAAATTTTCTCACCGTCCTACAGGCCAGGGCAGCATCTGAAGCATGGCAGAAGTACCAGGCTATAACTTGTTCTTTGTCCCAAGAGTTGTGTGAACAACTGCGGCTTATTCTGGAGCCTTCTCTGGCCACTAAGCTAAAGTGAGTGCCAGTAATTGTATTAAAAAAAAAAGGAAAGAGAAGAACTAGAAAGCAAGGGTGAAGGAAGAAGACCAAGAGTGGAATACAGATTCCCTGCTCCTTTTTGGCTTTTAGAGAATTACCCTTGAGGTTTTTTTTATTTTGCATGTTCACATACTCAAATGATGACTCTTAAACTCGTGATTTATTGCAGCTTAGACTGGAAACACCTTTTTCTTGAGATTTTGATTTGCTTTCAATAAAAACTATTAATTGAAAGTCATGAATGCCTTTGGGGTGATTTTCATGTGTGAAAGCCTAAAACTAGGCAGATTGCCATTGATTGTCAGAACATGGTGTCGGTGTTTTGGAGCATTAAAATTTAATTTTGTAATTAGCCTTCTGTTTTTTGCAGGGGGGGTTTTGTTTGTTGTGGGTTTTTTTTTTTGTAAATTATCACTATAAAACGAAGAATGTATCCAGAGGAATTTTATTCTTTTTAAAATGCCTTGAGACAAAATTATTTTAGAAATTCAGCACATGATAAGCAGAGCAATGAGCCAATTTTGTTGTTAAATGTTGGATAAAACTGTTTATTATTATTATCAAAGTGAAAGATGTCAAAGTTATATGTAGCGATTATTTTGTGATGGTTGCTCATCATGATACATTATATATGTATATATATATAGAGAGAGAGAGAGAGACTTCATATATTTTTTTCAAATTTCTTAAGTAATTTTATACGTTAATTAAATACATATGTTGTGTTTCCTGATACCATTCTTTCTTTAATTTTGTATCTTTCTTGACAGAGGAGACTACCGGACTGGAAAGCGTTTGAACATGCGCAAAGTGATTCCGTACATTGCCAGTCAGTTCCGCAAGGACAAGATTTGGTTACGGCGGAGTAAGCCCAGCAAGCGACAATACCAGATCATGATTGCTGTGGATGATTCAGCGAGCATGGCAGACAACCATTCCAAACAGGTTTTGTGAGATTTTGTTTTATAGAATTGAAAACTATCCCTGCTAGTTAATACAATTTTTGGAAATCCTGTATCACTTTTGAGGGTCACTGTGAACACAAATCAAAGATAAGAATAATGTGACAAAGCCAAAAAAGAGATTACTGAGCAAGCAAACTGAAATTTCTTTTGTTTGTTTATTTTTTATTTCAGCTTGCTTTTGAGTCCCTGGCTCTTGTATCAAATGCCCTCACACTGTTGGAGTCAGGAGAATTAGCGGTTTGTAGGTAAGTAGAAATCCGGTTCATTTTATTAAACTCTGATCAATATTATCTTGAATTAAATAAGAAGTATAGTTGATTTTCGTAAAAAATATTGCACTTGTCATCATATATTTGCAGGTTTACTTTGAAAATGGTCTTAACTACCGAATTAGAGGATATGTCTTGAGTTTTGTTGTAAAGATTAACCTTCTGTAAGTTGTAAAAGTTAGATACACCAACAGGAGTAGAAGATAACAGGCTTGAATATTCATTTTTAATGTAATGGTAAAGAAGACCTGTTGATTGGGTCATAAATCTGACTAGTGAAAATAAGTAAAAAAATAAAAGAACAAGTAGGCTCTGGTGTTGCATGCGTTTCTCTGCCAAAGTGAGCTTTGAAC
This sequence comes from Plakobranchus ocellatus, assembly GCA_019648995.1. NCBI lineage: Eukaryota > Metazoa > Mollusca > Gastropoda > Plakobranchidae > Plakobranchus > Plakobranchus ocellatus. The sequence continues at coordinate 580,740 of BLXT01003750.1, read as the reverse complement.
TTGTCCTGTGAGAGAAATTCTAGGGATAAAAAAACCAAATTTATTCAACAAAGATCACAGGATCAAAGAAGGCAAAGCGATGGATATAGATAGAGAACAAGGGGGAGGGGGG
>BLXT01003750.1:542997-554921 GCA_019648995.1 Plakobranchus ocellatus | reverse complement strand
CGTCAAAGATAGGGATTTGTGGAGGGACATGATCGCCAACGCTTACAAGCAAGGCACTTGATGATGATGAGTTTCTTAAGTTTCTTTGTGTTTCTTAGGGGGAGCGGTGGCTCATCGGATAGGGCAGTTGGCTACCAAGGCAGAGGTCCAAGGTTCGAATCCCAGTCTGGGCCAAGTCAATTTTCTATTGTTCCTCTGTCCACCCAGCACCAAATGTGTACCAAGGTCTCTTAAGACCTGGCAAAAGTAAAGGCGGCGAGGAAAGCAATAGCTAACTACCTAATAATGTCAAATGCCAAGAACAATCTGGACCCTACTCCTGGTTCCCCGATGCTTGAACTAAGCGTGGGACCCACTTTACTTTTATTTTCTTTGTATAGAAAAATCTGGAAATAAGATCCAGATGGGCTTTCATAAATCGTTTATTTGCCCGCACTTTAAAAAAAAAATTAAATTTTGTTTGTTTTTCCGAGCTTGTGTCCTCTCCAAGCCTGTCATTAGCTTAAAATAGAGCTCTTGAGATCAAGCGTTCCTATGGCAGAAAGATTATTTTTATTGGGTTGAAAAATCCCACAAAAACCCTTTATAAGGACTTAAAGAAAAAAAAAGGAAAAAAATCGTGTTTTCAAAAACTTTTATTGTTTTATGTACATCCAGTCACTATGGACATATATTGGTTTATACTGTATATCTTTAAAGATAAAGAAATAGAAAATTAAAAAAGAGTAGCCAACAAAATATTTGGGAACAGATTTTACAATTAATTTATTGTCACCACAAAAAATTAAGACACTTTGTAGAGTAAAAAAAAAAAGGAATACAACAATGTAGAAATATGGATTTGTCACCTCTTTGGCCTATAAAAAAAAAAAAAACCAACGAAAATTGATGTACTTTAAACATTCAGCCCAAAATTTCTATTGTTATGACAGAATTTCAGTTTCATACTCTACCAATTATCATAAATGTCATCAAAATTGTTCCATACTTTTTGTCACAAGACACCTCAGTTCATGGTGTCACAAGATACATGCATGAAGGCGTAGATCTTCACCAATCTGTGACACATGGCTCAGTTAGTGAAAAGCTGAACCCATAAAATTCTGCTGTCACAATTGCAGCACATGAGAGAACATGCCCGTTACCTGACATAACCATAGGAAAAAAGAAAGAAAGAAAGAATCACGAGAAAAAAAAAAAAAAGGATGTGTTTGTTAACACCCCAAAACACCTGAAAGACATAAGGTTTAGTCTAATTAGAAAATATGCATATATGTTAATATATTTACATTCTTATTGTTCTTCGTTTGGCCAACACAGCAAGATACTGTGAGAGTACAAATTCATAGAGCTACCACCTGTAGTCTTGTTAGTCATTCATAGGAGTATTATTAATCAACATTAACACAGAATGAAAACATACATTGAATACTCTTGCTTCATTACAAAATGTAAAGGCGAGAGGTAGACTTTTGACACATTTGTAATAAGACAAAAAAATAGTACAAAAGATTGCTGCAGTTAGATACTAAGACACAAATTTGCATAAAGCAACAAATCATAACATAGGTGTTTCCATTCATTTTCGCTAAAAATAATACTTTTGTATGAAAGGTTTTGTCTGGAATGGTAAGTATCATAAATTGGTGGCAAAATTGCTAGCAGTCCTATCTGCAAGCATCCCTCTCTGTTGCTTTGAGCTTGAGCCTGCCACCAGTACTCTGGCATGATGAGGGCCTCAAAGCCTGAGATCATTTTGTTATGGACATGCTGTAGGTGTAAGCAAAAAAGCAACCTCCACCCAACGTACTGCAGGTTTGACCTATAGATACTGAAAAAAAATCATCTTCACATGAGAAGTCCTCTTAAAATCTTTTTTTTTTCCATTCCCTGAAAAAAGCAATCAACCTAACTACATGTAGGTAAATCTTCCAGAGAACATTTTATAGCATGGAGAACTGAAATAACTTTACTCACATCTGTATAGCTTATAAACATTGGCTCATGGGCATCATTTATTGTGCACTGCAAAATGGCAACTCTTTACTATTCAAAATACCAGAAAAATAAGCAGTCCAGTAAGCTTTCTGTGTATATAGCATATGAAATGCAAAATATTTACAGCTACTGAGCATGTGACAAAATGCAAATGTGAAGATTAATAGTTCAACCCTTTGTATAAAATTGACAGCATTTCCCCACATACATACAACTGTATTACAGTTACACAATGCATGAGAATCAACCGAGTATTTATGTTTTCATTTTCAATGATTGTTCTATTACATGTCCTATACATAGCCTTACATTATATATCAATCTTATACACAGAGGTTAAACTAAAATGTCACAGTTTTCATAATTCAAAGGCCCTTTCGTTTGAAAGTTTTCTTTAAATGGCAATAGCACTCCTTATCTATAATTCTCAAAACTTATTGAGTATTCAAAAAATAACTTTGATCTTTCAATTTATTTTACTTTACTTTACAGCATTAATTGGATAAAAAATCGTGATTGAGATATGAAATCTAATCGCAGATGTAGAGGAATCAAGAGTCTTGACATAATACACGACAATGTCAAAAGAACATTAATGCCAGTTTATGACGATCATTTACATAAACATGGGGCATAACTCTTGATCTCTTTAACCCCCTCGTCTTCCAATGGGATATACTTTTGATCCAGTCCCAAGTAAAAAGGTACTGTGAAAAACAAAGTTATTGCAGTGAAACTTAAAATACTAGCTGTCTTTAAAACTGAGGCACAGTCCAAGATCAAAGACTGCTCTGAAAAAGACTGTCTCTTGCATAAATCCTGCTCTACATATATATGAACTGAATGAAGCATGAAAGTTGCAGAGTTATCAAATATGGAGACACCTCAGCAATGTGTTAGCCACCTCAACAAACACATATGCAAAAACACTCTAGATATTTCAAGAATAAAAAGAAAGACAGAATGAAGTTAAGTTCTCATTTTAATACAAAAATATTTACTTTGGAGTTGTACAATATGGCAGTTGGAAATTGATGAGAATAGGCTCAATGATACAGACAAAAATCTTAGTATACACCTTCAAGAACTTTTTTCAAACAGTTATGTTTACATACTGGTAATCTTAGTTTTATAGTACAGGAATGAGACTAAGCAAAAGAAGATGAGATCTTTACTAATATTTGACATATTAACACTAACATAAACATTTGTGAGGCAGCCTGGGTGAATTGATCATGTCTCATTTTGGATATTCTGAGTTTACAGTTTCACCTTTTAAGGAAAAAAAAAAACAAAAACCTTTGTCTATGCCCCAATTCTGTCAAACAATATGAAAGTTTGTGAGTGTTGATTGTATTTTTACAAAATTTTGAAGTCCAAACTAATTTTTTACGGTCTCTGGAGAAAGTGTCCCTAAATAGAGAAATTGTGCTTGATTGGCCTTGGTTGCCTCATACTTTTTTGACCATATTTTATACAGTTGGAGAATGAATGATTAGTCATGAATAGCTTTAACATTACAAGAGATGCAATACATTAAGGTATAAGACAATAATACAAGATGGAGAACTGAAAATGTTGAAGATGTTGTGAAAAAAATAACTGATGTCTGCAAATCAAAGTCAAACATTTTAATATTAGGCTCACACAGCTAACTTTTTCAGTTTCTCACACCTAAGATTCATTAAACTGTAGACCCGTTGAACAAAATTTCCCATGACCTTATGACTAATGAGACATTGAAGTAGCATTTTATTAACTCGGTGCATGATCAACATGGCTCTATCCAGTTCTCATTTTTGCGAAGTTTCCAGAAAGACTTAATTTAGCCTGAAAACATGGAAAATGTTCTTGTGAATCAATTTGACTGCTTTCAAGATAAACTGTGATGCAAAGCACATACATAATAATTATGTGAGTGCAATGTATATGGCAATACATAAATGATAAGTTCTTATGCAACGACCAAGTCAAAAGGGAGTGCTGCAGCCAGAACTATATTTTAAAAAAATCAATTTATGTAGGAAAAGTATGATAGTAATTTGGTTTAATTAACAATGGCACTGCAGAAGGCACTTGGCACACCGGGCAGCAACACTGTTGAGAAGAAGAGTCTTATCACCCCCCACCCCTCAATATAACAATAACAAAAAAATGGTTGAAGAAACAATTTTGGGTACAGAAATAAAAATTGGCATATGTGAACATATTTTTGGCTTAATGCAAGACTTTTAAGGCAAAGATAGAACTTTATACAGCTTACAAAACCGAGCAATAAAAAATATGTTCCATATAATGATTCCAATTTCTGTTTACACTCTTAAATAATTTATAGGAAATAAATGCATTTTGTCATGCCTTTTAAGATCGAAAGCAGTATTAAATAATTAAGACACGTATTTGTATTGGAACTCAAAAACTTGATATGATCTCATCCAAGATATATTTCAAAAAAAGAAAAAAAAGAAACCAAACAAACAACTAAAAGATAAAAAAATAGGTAATTTTGGGGCTTTTATATATATTCACATAATTGTAGAAACAAATTTGTACATCCAGCTCTGTCAGAGGCAAGTCAAGCAATTCAGCTTGGGGGGAGATACATACAGACTTGCATATATATATATCATAAGTATACGATCACTTGTAATGCTGTATGCATTAATTTGCTTTTTAGTAAATAGTGAGCAATTAAACTAAATCTAAAATACATTAAAAACCTAATGGAATTGTTTAGCATTATAATTTAAACTTATACAATGACATCATAATTAAATTAGTACTGCCTAACAGACACCTGGTTGGGTAAAGAATTTACATTAAACAAAAATTAAACTCTGGTTAATAAAAATTGAAAGGCAAATATGTCTACAATGATTCAAATGTATTTACAAACATTATAAAACAAATCGCACACTAAAAGATAGTAAAAGATATATTGTGATTACAAGCCTTCAACACTGTCTTGCTACCAGTTCCTAGATTTTGAATAAAAGCTTTTGAGAGAAACAAGTATAAACTCCTTGTCCACACTTTGTGTAGAACCCCCCCCTCCCCCCAAAAAAAAAAACTAATTAACTAATTCACTTAGAGGTCTATCTACTATGGAAAATGTGACTACAGCGGCAAAAATATCTCTTTTTTTTTGTTGTTGTTCTGAAAGTTTCAAGTTAAATGAAAAAAATGGTTGATTTTTACTTCTGTAATTAAAGACTTTCCTCTTGTAATGTTCTAATGTCAGTTTAATTTCTAAATATCATCTGCATTGATGCTAATGTTAATCTGTTAAAGTGGCAAAAGGCACCTAATGAGGACAAATCAGAATAGTGCTTTCATTTTGTGATACTGCTCAACGACAAGCAATGAAAGAATTGTTGACATGCGGAAATACTCTGGGTTTTAATAGATATGCATGCCCTTTAGTGTTTCCTCCCTATCAAAAACATACATATCTATAAACAAATGTATTCACATGATCTTGCCATATTTATACAAAGCATAAAATATATGTTGGCTTGTGCAAAAAGGCAAGTAAATGTTTAAAAAAAAAGGGCTAAGCATGTATATATGAAAACAGAATTATGTGTGAGCAATTTTGCCAATCATGACTGGTAGTTCCTGAGATATGCCCGCTTTTTGTGCGGTGGGAATAATGGGTATAAAAAACTATTTTGATTTAAGAAGACTGTATTTCATAGGTGTGCTCTGCAGCTTTAATTTGGTCTTTTCACATATTTTCAAGCATGCATCCATTTACAGATTCAGTCCCATATGCCAGTGACCATTGTTGAAAGAAATCTTTCCAAGCTTTAGAACGCAATGCCACTTGCATGAATGAATTCTAACTACTAGTAGTATTGAGCCCTGCGCTAAGAACTAGATAAAATTGTGACCAAGCCAGAAAACTCTTCCAGATTTAAAGAATCTAGATTTAGTCTTTGAGGGAAAGTTGAGAAGTTAAGTTATCAACATTTTCTAATTTCCTTCACATTTAGATTCAGAATTGTAATATAGTTCCTTTTCCATACTTTATGTCAAGCTTTTTTGTTTTTAACTGTCAAATGTGATATACACCAGGAAGCACCCTTTAGAACTAGGAGTAAAATGGAGAGGATTGCAGGATAAGATCTGGTTTGATTTTTTTACTAATTGTGAAAAATAAATTTATGATAGATTTTTTCGAATTTGCTGCTTATATGCATAGATATGAATTTCTTCATGAACTGATCAAATTTGATTACATTTGGAAAATTTTAGTTGCTGGAACTGGTTAGTGAATACAAATTTACATTAGCATAATTTGTGCTACATATTTCTACACCTGCATTTTTATTGATCGAGCACAATTGATATTTATTACACAAGCAAAAATTGGTTATTCTTAGATTTTTCATTGTTTACATATCAATTTAAGTTTAGCCCCTTGCATGGATCAAACCAATACACTCTTATCTTACTTTGCTTTGTGGGCTTATTAGAGTAAATAATTGTTAACACAGAGGGACTGAACCAGCTAAGGATGTTCTTCCAACATCTCTTTGATTTTATAATATTGATCTTTCATTAACTTTGCATTTCAATCTATTTTTAAAAATGCCAAATCGTGCAAAGACGTGTGCACATGCAATACAGGTGTGCACGCAAGCACACAGATATACACACACTTCAGAAAAACACAGGGCTGAAACCAAGTTCTCGCTGTGTTGAGAAAGTAATGCATTTGAATTTACAACAGTTATGATTAACAAAAAGATGTGGGGTTTAAATCTGAATTTGACTATGCAAAGAAATAATTTCTTAAATTTTAGCCTCAGCAATGTACAAATTAAATAATAAAAAAAATAAACTTTTGACTCATTATTTTCAAATTGCCAACATACTAATGCAATGGCAATTCTTACAAAACCCTTTTTTTTTCAAAACATATCATGCTTAAAGGGAAAGAAGGCACACACAGACAAAATGTTTGTTCATATTCATCAAATTGTAAATCTAGCAAATCCACAGCACTAACAAATTGCAAAGTACATCTGAAACAAAAAATGATGCAGCCTTCTCTTAGCTGGGTCCTCTAGCCAACTGTGTAAAGGCTGGGTCATAGTTAGGCCAATAGTCCGGTGCAATTTTCGAAGAATTTACACCAAACACATCCAAAAGGCGACGGTTCATCATGGCAAACCTTATTAAACAAAAGAAAAATAAAGGCGAAATGAGAACTTAGTCATCCAATTTTTTCTAAAAAATAGGTAGGGTTTTTTTTGTTTGCCCCAGAAACACAGTGCTATCACTTGTATTCAAAATGCTTGCATTGATATCTTCCATACTTTGACATAATTATTAATTTTTTCATTTTTCTATTATTTTCATCAATACATCAGTTCTTATATTGCTATGTCCCCTAAGTTTCTCATAATACTTCAGCGCAGGGACAAAAGGAGCATGGATATGTGACAACAGGATTTTAAACAGTAGTGAGAGAGAAGGAGCCCTGCTCTATGCTTTATTCACATACTAGTACCCTCAGTTGGGCATGAGAGGGGGGAGGGGGGAGCGGAGGAGAGGCTATGATGTCACTAGAGGATCTACAGAAGATGCTGCAATACAAAAGTAGAGATAGGAGGAAACAAAATAACTATTTATTATTAAATAATAAGAAAATGATAAAGTAGATAAAAAAAAAAGAAAGATAAATAATAGAAAAAGATTCTTCAAAAAAGGGAATGAAACAACAGACCTGAATACATAAAGAGATGCATCAAAAAACAAGAAAATAGATCAAGAAACTGTTGCATGGATGTTAATCTGTTGAATATTTACTGTAGAGAAGGGCCACTAGCAAAGTAGATCTTTGCAAATATTTCTATCTGTTCTCAAGGAAGGTAAATAGGTTTGATGCAGGAAAGAGGGACAGAGTGAAAAAGAATGGTTGGGGGCAAGGATTAGGAGAGAGAAGGGGGCTGTTCTTACTCACAAACCACGTCAATGTAGAGAATACAATTTTCTCTTTGTTCACACATAACATAACATACATCCTTAATTTTGATTTGAGCAGAGTACACTTTATGTTTAACTGCCTTAGATCATAGACATACATTCAAAGGTAAAAGATATCCTCAGTCTTATGGGAGTTAGCTCTCTTCATTTGCCAATATTAACAAAAGAAAAAGAAAAAGTCTCGCTAGCTCCACTTACTTGTTCCCTGTGACTCTCAGCAAAAATTTCCAGTAGCCAGGTCTAAGGGTATGAGGCTCCATGACAGCCTAGTGAACATGTGGAAAAAGATCAGCCCAGTCAGTTTTGGGCATCAGTAAAAGTAATTTGCAACAGCAACTTGGGCTGACAACAATTCAAACCATCAGAAAACTTTATTGATACTTGTAAGAATTTCTGACTAAGTGTACACTACTGAACTGGCACGCAAAAAAAAAAAAAAAAAAAAAAAAAGACAATTTAATAACCATAGACATTGAAGGAGGCCAACAAAGAACATGAATTCAGTTTTACCGAACATACTCCAGTAACAATAATAATAAAGATGATAATGATGATCATTATTATAATAATAGCATTTTAAAAACCACAACAAAAATACTTTCATTTAGATAAGGCTTTCACATGTTGAAAATCTCTTTTACTTTAATACTAAGAAATTATTCATTACAAAATTTAGCACAAAAAAAAAAAAATAAATAAATAATGATGACATCTACCATGAAATTGAAGAAAAAAAAATCATGACATACAACAAGATCTTGTAAAAGTTAAAACTTACATATTCCAGTTCCATATTGTAAAGTTGAATTAGAATTCCAAACCTCTTTATTAAAATATTCAATATAAATTCCTCTTTAATAAATTCCAGATTGCATAAATAATTAATAAGTCCAAAATATGACTTGGGACTTGTTCAAACTGTCTAGACAGAAATATAACAAACAAGTAAGTGTTGTGATTTTGTAACAACCTTTTTTTTTTTAACTTACCGCATGAAAGATGAAGGCAGTGGAAAATGCATAAATAAAGATATCAGCAGATTTGAAGTATGGAAAACCGTAGCTTTCAATGCCTTTGAAATAGAGAATCTAGAGAGGGGTGAGGAAAAAGAATATAATTATTATAGCGTTGAGTAAACATGAAGATTAAAATAATAATAAATATTTAGTAATATAATATTTTTAGCTTAAATTTAATCTTCTCCCAGTTATTTTTAGAATCAATAAGGCTGAAGAAAAAATATCAGCTTATCATACTAAAGTAACAAAATACTTTGAATAAATGACGATGAAAGAGCAACTGCAAGCTCTACTAAATTTTTCTTTTTTTTAAATATTGTGAAAAAAAAAAAGTCCAATGAATTGGTACTGAAAGAGGCTAATCTTGAGTGATCACTAATTAAAACCAAACGTTACAGACAACTATAGTTTTAAGGCCATATTTGCAGACACAAGGATTGAGAACACTTAGCAATCAGTGGAAAGGCGCACGCAGTAGAGGTAGACAGAGAATAATTTTTAGTCTTAAGTCAATGGCAATAGGCTATGGTAGCAATAGCAACTTTATAAGATTAACTTAGAATAGGTTTGAGAGGAGGTGATCGCCAGTATCTGTTTCAGACAAGGTACCTGAAGAAGATTGTAGTGCACACACGTACATGCTCTTCCTGTGCCAAACAGTTAATGCATTAAAAAAATATTAACCTGTTCATCACATTTTGCGCAATTTAAACATTTTATTTGTGATGATGAGAAAACAAAGGCCACTAAAATGTGCTCACACATCCATGAACAGCTGCTGTTAAAGGAATTTCTTTCTCCTTGTAAATTACTTTTGACTAGGCATATTTTTCTTTACAATATTTAGTCTGAGCCTTTTTTGTTCTTTACCAATTGGTCTAAACACATTTGCACTAAAAAAAATTGCTGTAGTTGAAAGATATGACTGAGATGAAAACTAACATTGCAAAAAAAAGAAAAAAAAAAAAAAGAGTACAATGCACAAATAATACTTACATTGCCAATTATATCAGATACAGAATCAAAACAATATGAATCCCCAAAACAATCCACGTCTCAGAAATTTTTAATACAGTTATTAATTCAACATAAGCCAATGCACTTACTGCTTCAACAAAAGGTAATACAGTTCTTACCTTAACAATAGTCCAACCTCTATGCCTACTGGTTCAAGAATGTCCAATAGCATACTTAATTCAATCATTTCCAAATACACTTCTTCATGTTACACCTCTCACCTCAACAATAGCCAATACAGTTATTACTTCAAAAAAAGTCAATACTGTTCCTATTTCAACAATACCATGAATAGCACAAAAAAATTTTTACCCTTACAATCCCTCTTACCTCAAAAATAAAATCCAACACAGTTCTTACCAAACAAAATCTCAATACCTCACAAAAATCCTATAGAGTTTTCCTCAAACAAAACCCCAATACATTTCTTTTCTCAACAATACCCAATTAAGTTCTTACCTCAACTATACCCAATACAGTCCTTACCTCAACAATAGCCAATACAGTTCTCACCTAATCAATACCCACAATAGCTCTCACCTTAATTATCCTTATGACAGTTTTCAACACAGCTCTTAGCTCAACAATATTCGATAAAGTTTTCACTTCAGCGATTCCTTGTATTATTTTCGCCTCAACAGTACCCAACACAGTAACTGTTCTCACCTCAACAAGTTTGGTAGCTGCATACAGTGCTATAGTCACACTGCGGTAAAAGCGAAGGCTTAAACCAGCAAGAGCTCCTCCTACCAAACCATGTGATGGCGAATCTTTTCCTCGTGCCCATCGCAAGATGCAGTTTACAGCCTGAATATAGAAAAAAGGCCAGAACAAGGCAATATTAAATCTTGAGCAGAGGAGCTGTCTTCTCTGTAACAATTGCAGTTTTATTAAATGGGTGAGAGAGAGAAAGAGAGAGAGAAAGAGAGAGAGAGAGAGGGGGCGGGGGGGATAAAGGGAGGATGAAGGCAGGAAATAAACAAGGAGACCAAAAAATGTATATTTTCATTTCTCTTTATTTATTAGTATTTTTAATATAACATAGACATTTACTTATCCATAAACTTTGAAGGTATTATGATACAGTTTTAAAAGCAGAATCTAATTAACAACTTCAAGAACTTTTAAGTACTATAGTTCTAGAAAATGAAAGAGTTAAGAACACAAAGCAAGCACTGGAAAGATTGAAATGCGGTAGAGGTAGGCAGAGAATAACTTTTATTGGAAGTCTTTAGTCATCGGCAATAAGCAAGGGTAGCAACAACAATTTTATTAAGTTAATTGAGAATAGGTTTGAGTGGAGGAACAGAACACCAATGTCTTTCTATAGAAGGCAGCTAAAGAATAATCATGAGTATAAAAAAAGGATTACAAAGACTCTTTAATATTTTTAACAAAAAAAGTTTTCCACAGCCAGATAAAATCAGAAATCAGGTCATAACGATGGAGTTTTTTCTTTTCTATGATGGAGTAACAAAAGAGCTATAGATTGCTTGGCTGCTGCTATCATTTTATTTTTGTAAAACCACATTGCACATGATTTTACAAAAAAAAAAAAGAATAAAAAATGTTAATATCATAAATACATTCTTTGACACCACCTCAAATAAGACTAAAGTTGAAATTCCTACTCAGAGTGCCCTGCCTGAAGGCAGAAAGCTAAAAACTGAACTGTTACAGGAACCATTTTTGTTGCCTGCTCTGTCGGTAGCCGAGTGCCCTGACTGAGGGCAGCACACTTAGTACAAAAAGCCATTTCCAATCTGTAAACAACTGAATACCCCCCTGATGACACCAAGCTCAACAATTGAGATGACTGAAGGACTCAAGCCCACCCTGTACACAGCTGTGTACCCTGCCTGAGGACAACAAATTCAATATTGAGATATTAGAAGG
>BLXT01003750.1:474039-488694 GCA_019648995.1 Plakobranchus ocellatus | reverse complement strand
CCCCACCCCAATTCTGGTGTGTGTAGGGGGGAGGGGAGGGGGGGAACGGGGAGGGGGAACGGGGACGGAGGGAGGGTGGTGTCCTCGTATAGTTTTGTAACAAATAAAAACTAACTTCAGTCGCAGGAACAAGAAAAAAATTTAAATCAAGATCAACGTACATATTCATAACCAAACTCAACTTAATACATACTTTTTTCGCAATACATGACGATGCAAAGACAAAGATATATATTAAGCAACGTTGTGGCCATTATAACGAAATAAAAAAAGAAAAAAAAAAAGAAAACCTCAGAGGTCTTTGACTTTTTTCCTTAATCATATGCTTATGTTATATAGCATTACAATTTATATCGACTAAAGGTTTGCTTTCCTCAATGTTCATAGTATAAACTAATAATAGTTGAAGAAAATACATATGTACTTCCAAAAAGGGTGTGTATAAATACATAATTTATATGTATATTCATTTAACTTTAAATGAACTTCTATATTTTAAAGATTATGAAGTATATTAGCTATCGATAGTTTTGCTTTTCTGTCAAACTTTTATAGCAAAATTATTATTAAAAATGATTTAGAAAAAAAGAAAAAATATAGGAAATGAGGTTTCAGGAGGAAAAGTTAGGTTTTTGATTATTTTTTATTGAAGGAAACTTTCTAAAATAAGCGTTTAAGTTTTTATGTGTTGGTGGTTTAACCGTTCGATGTTCTAGTCAAACTGCTTAAGTTAAGAATTTAATAAAACAAAAAAACCTAACGCAGTTTTGATGGTTCACTTGTCAAAAACAGGATCCATTCTATAATTTTCATCGTCGCTGATCCCATTCCCTACTGCCTTGGAAAGCATGAATAATCTAGCTCGCGATGAAACAATTGGTAGGAAGAATCATAGAATGAGACAAAGAGGATATTGCCGAGATCGTCATCCAATGACTAAGAGTGGAACCGATATGAAAGGGGTTACAGTATTATAGTGGAGTTTAAATAGGTTTAAACCACACAGCACGCCACATCATACCTTTACCAGATTGGTGCAACCCTTTACAAATTGCAGTTAATGATGTGACGAAGATAAAATACTCACATGACATGTTTTAGTTAACTTTTAGTTTTAGCTTGTAAAACACAAAACACCATATCACAATGATAGTAAAAAAAAAAAGTTTTTGAGTTTTGTTAGCACCATCCCCATCAGCATGTTTGATTCCAATACTCAATTTTTTTTAATTTTTTTTTAATTTTATTTCTGAATGGGCTGTTAATATCATCCTATTACATGCATTTGATTGCCAAATATATACGAAACAATAATAAACATCGAGGCTATAGATGCTCACATAAAAATTAAAGCATTTTTCAAAGCTACGACGTGCAAAGAATTCCAATTAAGTTGCTTTGCATTCCTCCTTCCCAAAGAAAAAAAAAAACATGCATCTGCATAAAAATAAAATCTGGTATGATTCAACGACACCGTACCTTGACTTCCTCTCAAAGAGAACTGCAGTGAAAGCCGCACTAAAAGCCGGGATAAAGGATGCCGTGAGGAGATACATACAGCCAAGCATATGCCTGCCAGATAGGATGGGGCCACAACAGAGAAGAGAAATACAAGGGGAAAAAAAAAAAAACTAAGTGTCACTGTTGATGAAATGACTTTTAAGGGTGGCAGTTTTGAAATTTGGAAGTTGGTGAAAGGAGAAAGACTCGCTCAATAAATATCTTCAATCACTGTTGTGATAGTCCTCTCATTCAAGCTGGCTGGCAGAAGAAGAATGATGAAATGACAGGCACACGATCCAACTAATACATGTATGTAGTCAGTCTACTCAGGGACACAACGGTATATCTATTTTGTTATTTATGTCGTTTTAAGCGCCAAACAAAATGATTTACAGGCTAAGGTTCAGAGTGTATTGCTTTGTATCCTACATAACGTTCCCTTGACTGTCTGTAATATAATACTGTTTTACTTTGAACTTAAATGCTTGAAATAATTGTTCTACTCAATGCCAACTCTGATGCTTCGAACAAATTTTTCCACTTCAAAAACAAAGTTGAACAATGCTTGTTAAAATTTTAAACTTTATATATTGATACACTTCATTTAATTGTATTTTCCTAATCTTCTTGTATTCATGGTTTTTTTTTGGGTACGATTTTGCGGGTTGATATTAGCCCTTTGTATTACTTTTAAAGCTTTTGCTTTAGTGAACAAAAAGCCCCCCTGGTGGAAAATAACAGGCCACTTCTAAACCTAGCTGCTCAGTAGAATGTATCCAATGCATTTTTAATGAATAATATGTCATTGAACGTCATGTTCCTATAAATCAATTTTTTTTCAATTGAAGCTTTACAACTGCGGCACATGCCATGCACCTTTCTTCTATAATGTGTTAATATTTTTCACTACTCTATTATTTCTATACCTAAGGAATATTATTCTTCATATTACATTTGGATCATAGAATTAATAACTATTGGGAGGTGAAATATATTGTCTCCCCTCTTCCTTTTTGAAAAAAAGGGGTTTTTCACACAAGAAATTGTATATCATAAGGGCGTTAGTGATACACATCTATGTGCTACATCAAAGCCGTGTCCAAAAGTTTTGAGAAACAAAGAAAAAGGCAAATGAAACAACATGTAGAATTATGATAATATTAAACAAAGAAAAAAAAGGATAGCAAAAGTAAAATATAAATGATCTTGGACGCAACCCATCCTTTAAAAATACCTCTCAATCAAACTTCATTAAAAATTTTTTGCAGCTTAGGGTTTTTGTTATCTTTTATGTTCTCATTGTCTGATAGAAATGTCCTCAATAGCTACATTTTGCACAATATCATTGGGCTTCATCCTAATTCACCACCTCTTTTCATATCAAAAACATGAATGCAATATTGTATGGTCTCGATGTCAGCCAACTCATTATTTGATCTTTTAAGAAATATATTTTTAGTGAGAGAATTTTACGAGTTTATTTGCAAATAAGTCTACCACAAAGTGTGTAAATGAAATTTTACGAGGAAGACCAAAACAGCTATAGAAAATTATGTTTTTCAGACTTCATATGAGGAAATCGAAAATGATTACTTTGAATGGACACCTCTGCAACCTGTTATTGGCTTGGTTTTTAGACTGACGTTGATAGTTACTGACATATTCTTAAGCTTTGTGATTCAAATCAAACAAAACCAAAACAAAAAACGACTAAACATTAGTAAGAGCTATTTTCATGATGGGTTGTATTATATTTCAAAAGCACTATCAAACAGAAATGTCTTGAGATTAGTCCAAAAAAATCAAATGTCATTGAACACACGCATTTGAAATGATAATTGCTTCTTTTTTTTTTCATACTCTAATATGTTATTTTGCTGAAATTTCTTGGCATATCATGGTCGAGGCCATCTCCAGATTTCATCTCCACAAAGTTCTTTATCAGACATTTTTGCGGGGAGAACCAAACATTGCCATGTATAATCAGAGACTTGCGATTCATTTGGACTTATTTCAAAACAAATATAAAGAGGAAAAAAATGGAAACAGAACTTTAAGCTTTTTTTTCTCTTTTAATCTGAAGCTACCTTGACTTGTTTTCAATCAGAATAGAGAAGATACAAATTGGAATACCACAGATGAAAACATTGTAATAGAGGTAAAATCCCACCAGTCGCCTGAAAAAATGAAGGTTGAAGTACATTGGAATATTAGAAACCAAGGGGCTTATTACACATGAAGACAGATCATTATACATATATATGTATATATTTAGAAAATAAAAATGCATCTGTAATAATTGAAACATTGCATTTACCCTTGTCATAATAATATTAGTAAACATTGGCTTGCCACATGATCAAAAGTCAGAGTACTGCCTTAATTTACACTCCTGAACAGATTGTTGCTCAATGAGTGGGTTTTTTTTAATAAATAACTGCTCTACTTGTTTCAGACTTCATGATACCTTATAGCTGACTAACTGTTGGTTGCTTCACACATCCTATTCATCAGGGTAACATGTCCCAGCAAATTTTACATTATGTTCAGTAGGAAAACCGAAATTTTTTTATCTCTAGCAAATTGATGGTCTAAGGCATTTTCTTAAATCTTCTTTCTTTTTTTTTTTTTCTGTGATGAACAACGCTTAAATACTGATACAAAATAACAAATCCAAATTACCATTGCAGAAGTGTTCAACTTCAACAAAGCTCAGTGAAACCAAAATAGAAAATTTAATGAAATGGATGCAGCAACAGAAAAATTAAAAATTTACAACCAATTCACTGCATAGCTTTTTTTCATGTGTTTGTACTGATATTATCAGACGTTTTTCAATCATCAACTTTTGACATTCCCTTTGAAATCTCTTAAACTTTTTTTTTTTTTGGAACAGACACTGATTTTACTTTGTACCTTATGGACTCATTTTGCAAATCTTTTAATGAAGTTCAGAATAGTTTTCAGAAATAGTTACTTACATTCAACAATTACATAAATGATGCATGTTTTTTGTTCTCGTAAGAGATGTCAATGTTAAACTTAATAATTAAGAAGTTATTCACAAAGAGCTGGAAATTTTATCAAAATATCCTTTTATTTTCTTGAATGGATTAATTGATGTTTTTTTTCTTTGATTTTTTATTCAAACAAAACACGCATTTCTTGAGGATTTTGATACAAAAAAAAAAGTCAAGAAAAAACCTCACTCACCTCCACAAGCAAAACATAGAGATAAACATGGTGCCATTGATGGTAAGAAATACTGAGGATTGTAATGTTTCTGGAATAAATTTTCTAAGATAGTACTTTAAGCCCTTCTTTTGAAGTAAGCCTGCCATCTGGAGAAGAAGAAAGAAACCAAAAAAAGTGTTAGACAGAAAATTTCTTTTTCATTCTTGGTTAAGCAGATTCTCATTAAACTATTTCAAATATTTTTACCGAGGACAATTATTTGTATATTTATGGTCACCAAACAGTACGCAGTCTATATTAAATAAATTCTTAAGGTTGATAGCAGATCCTCCTTTTTCCCTCTTTTTTAAAGGATTTAAGACATAATAATTTTCACATTTTATAAGTGGTTTAGCCACTGGTGAAATCAGAATTGGTGAGAAATAAAAATGCAAAAATTATTTTTGTCTTGCTTTGCTTTTTATTTTCCAGCTCATCAGTTTGTTCCATGTCACTGTACTGATGAAGCCAAAATGAAAGCAAAATTTCAAAAAAATACTACTGTGTATTATTTTTACTTTTTGTTCTGATTATTTTAATTGGGTGGTAATGTTTTCTA
This sequence comes from Plakobranchus ocellatus, assembly GCA_019648995.1. Classification (NCBI taxonomy): domain Eukaryota; kingdom Metazoa; phylum Mollusca; class Gastropoda; family Plakobranchidae; genus Plakobranchus; species Plakobranchus ocellatus. The sequence continues at coordinate 483,398 of BLXT01003750.1, read as the reverse complement.
TTTTTATAAAAATTACATCAAGTGCCCTTGCATCCTCTGGATCCTTTTGAAACTAATTATTTGTTTCCAAAGGTCTATGCATGCATTTTCCTTTTTTTTTTTATATTGAAATAAATAGCATATAGCCTATTTATATGAGAAAAATGACTCAGATCTTTAGACTAACTCATACAGGCCTTGATTTTATATATGTATCTCTTCGAAACTGCGAGTCAAATTTCCATCACCAGATTTATACAGCAGAATGTTACTTCGTAAACTGTTGTCATCAAGTTGCAGAAATGCTCGAAATAACTCTTGAAACTGATTTTTTTATGAAAATAAATTTACGAGATATCACTTCTTTTCACTACCAAAGTCTTTAATCAAAGAAAGGTCAGAATCACATTGTATATGAATAAGTAGAAACACATACATGGTTTATAGTGCATTCAAAAACTATTTCACATGGATTTCAAGACAGATTTAGACTAAAAACAGGGCAGCCCCAACAATACAGACTAAAATGTAGCTCTTCATCAACCTAGACATCCAAAAATCTTTATTATATATTTTTCATTTTTCAAGCTGCCCAGTAAAGAAAGTTTCATCTATTTCTACACAATCTCTTTAAAGGGGTTGGGGCTGGTGGACTATTGAGCCACAGAGACCAAGGAGACACCAAAAATGTATCTATTGTGCTGTTGTGTGCACTAAGAATGATTCATAAACCTAATCAGGTCAGAACCCGCCAGAGTTGCCCCTATGTTGAAATAGATCTAGCAGTATGTGTGTGTCAAAGTAGAATTGATGTTATGGATTTTGAGGATGTCTTTCATCCTCCTTACCCAAAGTGCGTTAAAAATGAAAGAAAAAAAGAAAAAAACATGTTTGGGCTGGATCAACTATCCTCTGGTTCTTGTATGCACAAAAATTTTGCTGCAACCCATCCTGTTTAGTAACTCTTCAGATGACCTATGAAGGCCAATGTGTTTGTATGTTTCTCTCTCCTTTCTTTAAGTCCAGTCTTGATGAGTAACAGTGTACAACCCTCTTATTATCTCTTTTTCAAAATTTGGTCCTTTTGGTTTTCTTGGCGTCTCATATTCCCTTTTTATGCTAAAAGTTTACAGTCCTTTCCCTGCACATGAATTATTTTTTGTCTCCCTTTTTTTGAAAACACTGTCCTTTTTTTATTCCCGTTTCATTATTATTCATTCTCTTCTTCCTTGTCTTTTTGTCCTTTTCATGCAACTTTCTCTGCTGTTTGGCCTTTGATAAAAAGCAGTGAGCCTATCTAGATCTAATCAATAAGAACCTTTGGTCATATCTTGGTGAAGATCTGGCAATGAACCCAAGCTAGCTCTGAGTTTCTATATTTCCATATCATTAAATAAGTTTATACAATGCCTAGCTTAGATTTTACAACTGTAGTTGGGAATGACAAACTTTCCAAGTTTTTTTCATGATCTATTTACAAAAAAATAAAAGGTGGCAAAAGCAGAATTTGTTTTAAAAATCAAGATTTACAGTTTTTATTAATTTTAAATATTTACATAGGTATAGGTCTCCTTGGTTTAGATCGAATCCTAGATGGCTAGCTGATTTATATTGAGATCTATTGTCTTTTATTTAGATCCTCAGCCTCAGCCCACAGCATTTTGCTGTCTTCACGGGCTCCATTAGAGCAATTCACACAGGCTAGGAGTGTTATTTCAGATACATTCAAGTCTCTGAAGCAACTGAATAGAGCATGCAGAAACAACCCCTGAAAATCATGTAATATGATTCAAATTTAATTATTTCTAGACCAATATATAATATTAAGTTCAACATTGTCTAGTAACATTGAGATAAATACATTTATGGCTTTTAATTGCATATTTTTAGCTGCCCTTAGGTGACTTTCACTTTTTGTTTTCTCTTTTTTTTTTAGCAAAAGCACAATTGCTTTCTTTGCCTCTTTCCACAGTATGAACAGTAGAAAGAGGCACTAATTAATCTGTCAAAAAGTTTTTTTAAAAGATATTTTTGCTTTTGCACGAAAAATATTTTGCCAATATTTCTAGCCTAATACTTTGATAAGTTTCAAAACTGTCTTCACCTGACCAAAAGTGCCTTCATTTCCTCAAAAATATTGTGCAATAATCACTTTGTGTGCATTTAATATAATCAGAAATCTTTCTGGAATAGAAAACTTAAAGGAGTTTTAAGGTAAATTTATGGGTTACATTTTGAGTTTGAGGTACAAAATATCCTACAGCCTCTTTCTATGGAAAGACACACATCAATAACTGTCTGTAAGTAGCACTTAGATCTAGGCCTAGAACTAGACTTCTAGAGCCTGCTAATGAACACTACCTTGTCAAGAATTGATAGAACTAACTTTAATTTTAGGAAGTGGTTATTTTCCCGAACATTCAGGTAAACAGTTTGTCTTTATTTTCCCAAGCGCAATGGCACTACATACTTTAATGGTGGCACTACTGAATACGAATACCGTGTATACTCAGTATTCGGTTATTGTATTCGACTGAGTACGAAAACCTTGTATACATGGTCTTCGTTTTCCTGAATACTACTGTTCCAATCTTATTTATTTCTTTTTGCCAAACCATTTGAGAGCGAAGGGAAACCACTGTTTAATAATATTTTCCATACCTCAAAAAGTTTCGAGCGCGAAAATAATGGCTTATTTCAGAGAGAAATGAACAGACAGAGAATGAAATTCTATATGTTTTTTTTTGTGGATCTAGATCTAGCCACATCATTCCACATTGTTTAGATCTAACTAGAATCTGTGTAACTTATTCCAGCACTGGCATGCACCTAGGCCTATTCACTTTCAGAATCTAAATCTCCGTTTTCACGGCAGGCACGCCCACTGACTCGCCCACTTATGATCAGTTGGATGTAAATATCTGTCATGTTTTCAGTCTTGATCTAGATCTAACTCTAGATCTAAAATTGTCAAAATTAGTTCATTTAGATTATGTGACAGTGCACGTTTTTTTTTAATGATTTGTATATTTTTACATTTGTGTGATAGAGTGCATTTTTTCCATGATTTTCATTTTTTACCTAGATCAATGACATCTGTCAATTTACTTCATACTTTGAGCTGTATCACACCCAAAAGAACTACTATTGTTGACTACTGAGCGCATTCAGACAGTTGGATATATAACTTTTTTTCATGTAAATCATTATAATTTTGACTCAAACTAACTTGCTGATGGCCTTTTTCTTTATTTTGTGCACAAGTGTTTTGAATGTAGAGGGCCAAATATAAAAAGTTTGAAAGTGAAAATGCAGCCTATTTTGAAAAAAGTATAAAAAAAACCACATTTTTTTATAGAATCATCAAAATTTTACAAATTATAATACTAATATAAAACTATCAGCACACCAAATTTCATAAAGTCATCTGTATTTTTAATTATTTAATACTTTGACACATTTTCAAAATATCCCTAAATAGGTCAGTGGCACGCTATTAACAGCACAATTTAGCCCAGTGCTCAGTGAGTTAAGGGAACCCGTGTTTCTAGATCTAACTTTATCTGCTGAGTATGAATAGCGTTCGAGAAAATAAGGTCAGAGACTATTTTTTGTTTATTCGAGCATTTTGGGAAAATAATGTCAGCCTTAATTTTATGGAGTATTGCCGGCTCTAGGCTACAAATATTGAAATAGATCAAAATCTTATCAAGGTCGTACTCTACGTTAGAGCCGTAATATCTAGATGTCTAGATCTAGATTAGACCTGGAAATAGTTTAATCTACAATAGATACATGAGCTACCGAAAAAAACACAGGTCAAAGTGCAAGCAAAATTTCTCTGGTGAGGCATGAAGTAAGAACTAACTGTAAGGACAAAAACGCTTGCTTACCATGTAAAGGGTTCCATAGATTTTTAGTGCCTCTGTAAACACATTTTTTGCAACATCCGTCGAAGCTTTAGTGCAATACGGTGTCCAACAATGTCCAAGTTCGTAACATGTAGGAGAAACCCATACAGGTTTACTTAACACCGCCATGTTGCTAAGCAGGACAGAATATTATTTTTGTCCAATCCGAAGCATTTCGATATCCGCTCGTGCAAAATAACTTTCGACTTTAGATTAGGTTATACAAGGCCAGCTTTCTTTTCGTTTATTTACTATTTTATTTCGTTTAAACGAAAAAAAAAAAAAAACAACAACAAACATAACTAGATCTAAGTATGGGGTTAAAATCTCATTAAATTCAAAATGTGTGTAAAATGTTGTTTACATTCTTCTTCTTGGCTATCATATTCCTCCACTCAAACCTATTCTCAGTTAACCTCATGAAGTAATTTTTACTATTTGTTGCCTGTGAGATCAGTTTCGATGACAGTTATTCTCTGTCTACCTCAACTCCGTTTCCCCTCAATCTTCCGGTGATTGCTTAGAGTTCTAAAATTTGTCTCGGCAAATGTGTCCCAAAAAGTTGTAGTTGTCTCCGACTCATGGTTTTAATCAATCATTGCTCAAGATGAGCCTCTTTCAGTACGGTGCCTCCATTGAACTCTTTCCGTCCATGATATGCACACAATTCTTCTGATAAACCACATCTCGACTGCTTCCAGTTTTCTTTCTGTTTCTTTGTTGTTGTCCTATACTCACTACACTATAATGATATCTACCATACGCATGTTTTCATCACCCTTCGGTCACGGTTATTCTATTATTTATTCATTGTGCATCTATCACTTGGTGTTATCAGCTAATGAAGATTTTTTAAATTTTGTAACTTGTTTTATTTTTTTCACCATTGCTAACGAGTTTACATTTGGGTTTGAGGATTTCTTTGAAATGACCATATATTCGGATTATTTTTTCACATTCAGAGGCAGGTTCATTCTTTTGCTTTCTATGCAACAGCGTCTTAAAGTTGTTGAAGTTGTTCATCAGATTCTGCTATTAAAACTGTAACATCTGCATATTTGAGATAATTCAAGTTGTTGAAATTGTTCACTATATTCTGCTATTAAAATTGTATCATATCCATATTTGAGTATTTACCTTAAGCCTGATATTATATTATGAGTTTTTCCCTATACAGGTTACAGGGTCGGAATTGCAGATGCAGTTTGATACCAGTATTGACTTTTAATTACTCTCATTCATTTAGATCAATGTCTAAATTTTCTAGTGTATGAAACACCTCTTCATGTTTTCTTTATTTAAAGCGTTAGAATAGCCTTATCAATGTAGCAGAGATGGAGGTCTTTTTGCGTTTCTATACACCTTTCCATAGACATTGACAAAATGAACAATACATTTTAAAGTATCTTTGTAAGGCACAAAGTTAAACTGTTTTGCAGACATTTCTTGTCTTCGATTCTTGCCATTCTATGCATCAAAACGCACCGCAAGATTTTTGTAAAATAGCTCATCAAACTGATTGTTCTAGGAAGTTCACATTCTGTTGCCCCTAGTGTTTTGGGCAGTACTATACAAACGGATTTACAAAGATCATAAGGGATGGGACCACTCTCGTATTGCATGTAAGAGTTTTGTTGTAAAATCTTTTCCGAAGTTATCTAATGCTTTAATTATTTCTGATGGCATGTTATCTGTTTCTGTGGCTTTACATTTTTCTCTTTTGCTACCTTTACTTTTCTTTAACTTTGAGGATGTTTGGACCCTAAAAACTTTTGCTTATTTCAGGATTTTCCTTCCTATCATCTTTGAAAACATCTTCAACATATTCTGCCCATCTGTTTACTACTACCTCTAATTAATTTTATGCTATTTTCTTTTTAACCTTAGCTTTGACTTGCGGCGTACAAAGTTTTGTAACATTATTGTTATTAAAATATCTACATGCATGTTTTGTTTCGCCAGCTTAATAATGTTTATATAGAGTTATGAAATGTCGTTTTGTAAATCTGTAAAACAACTCCAGGATTTTAAAATATGCTTACATAAAATGGCGATATCTATAGTAATATACTTATATTTTTGTAGATTTCATTGACGCCCCACAAAAATGTGTGTAGGCATTATAAGTTGGAACTTACCTCCATTATCAGATTCTTATATGTCTTTTTCGGGAATGTTTTTCTCTATGGCTTCACTGAATGATTCCTTCCTTTATGAACATAGTTCTACCCCTGAATTGTTGTTTAAGTCTCGTATATGTTTCATACAGCTGCAGCAGTTTTGCCTCTTAGCTTTTCATCAGATTTTATTTGGTCCATTTGAAATTTAGGGTTGGCCTTAGCCTTTTCAAATTTCTTAAATTTTATTTCAAACTTACACATGACAGGGATGTGATCTGGTAAACATTAGAGGAATATGAAAATAGCAACTCTGTTCACAAAATAAGCAAAAGTTATGAGTAATTATAAGTTAGAAGTAATAGGCATATAATCGGTATCAAGGCCCACTCTCTCTCTCTCTCTCTCTCTCTCTCTCTCTCTCTCTCTCTTTCTCTCTATCCCTCCCTCTCTCTATGTCTTTCTTCTTCTCTCCCTCTCTTTTCGGTTTTATTTCTTTCAGTTATAGGTTCTCATGTCTTGTCTCAAATTCTCAAATCGTGTTCATTTGATACGATGCAGTGAGCGCCTTTCAATAAAATCACCTCTAAAACCACACATATACCAAGACCAGTTCCAAATGCTCTATTTTGAGGCACCTTTTCTCTATCTATGACATAATCTTTCTGACAGAATACCTTGTGGACGTTGCGAAATATTTGCTGATCATACATGCTAATAATTTTGAATAGCTTATGATTCTGGGTATTGTTTGGACCGCGCTGTTGTGTTGCTGTGCTATGTGCGCAGGGGCGTTGCCACGCATTAGGAGAACTCCGCTAGGGAGTTTTCCAGGATTTTTTTCTTACAAATTTGAACCGCAATTTTATCAGCAAACCTGAGAGGTAGTCTTCTGTAACTGTTTTACCATTTTCCAAATAATCACTCATGATACTATAACGAAATTGGGTTTCGTGAGTTGAGTCTAGATTCAAACTCAGAACGGCTGATGTTTTGATCCAACGTTGCTTACTTGCATTGTTTATTATTATTCGACCGGCTAGGCTTATTTTAGCTGAGCAGTGCTATTGTTGTTTTAGCTTTGTTTACCTATTTAGATCTAGGGATTTTTAGAAGGTTCTCGAAGGTGTAAGATTGTTACCTAGTGACCAGATAAGCTAGAAGCTTATGGATATTATGATTATGTATTATTTATATAAGGCCTGTATAAATGAGAGTATTAATTTGATAGGTCAATAATTTTAAGCTCACCTTGATCACATAAGACGGTAAATCTAGATTTCTTTGGCAATGCTTGCTTGTACAATATTGACAAAATTAGTCTGTGTATTGCATAACTTGTATTTTCTTTTGGCGGTGGGTATAAAAGAAATTGCTGAAAGATTGTTGGAAAGATCGACAAAAGATAGGCGGCTGATGTTTGTGAATTTGTAGATTACAAATAGATACCTTGCAGTTTTGAAATTGTTCTTGATTTATTATTAAAATTTTCTTCAATTTTCGGCAAGACGTGGAGTAATTTCTGTTCCTCACGGGCAGTGTTCAAGATTTTGTTGATTCAAATGTTGAACTTTATTTTTAAGTAATGTCTTAAATTCTTAAAGGCTTATTTACAGTGTATAGATCGTATGTCCTGTATGAATTATAATAGTTTGTTTGTATATATGCATATGCCTTCATTTTGGGTCACAGAATTTAGAATTGAATTTATTATTATTTAACTATTACAAATCTCCCTTTTAAATATCATAGCTATTGTGCGATTATTCTCAGTATTATAGTGTTCTTTTCATCCATTTATTTTCATTGTATTTTTTTTCCATTCCATGTATACTTTCTAAAAATTTTCTTTATGTTTGCACATTTCGTTTAAAATATGCAATCCATTGAATTTGCTTATAAATTCACTTGATTAATTTTACTCCATATTTATGTAAGTTGGAATAATAAACCATTTGCATATATTTCAGGCGTTTTAGTTCAATTATGTGTTTCTAGCGGCCGGATGTAAGAAGGCTTTATCACTAGTTTGAAACTGTTAAGAAACAAAAGTAAGTCAATCAAAAAATTAAGCAACCAATCTATTTCTGTCTCTCTCACTATTTCCATCTATCTATCTATCTATCTATCTATCTATCTATCTATCTATCTATCTATCTATCTGTCTGTCTGTCTGTCTGTCTGTCTGTCTGTCTGTCTGTCTGTCTGTCTGTCTGTCTGTCTGTCTGTCTATCTATCTATCTATCTGTCTATTCATCTATCTATCATCTATCTATCATCTACCTTTCTCTGTTGTTCTTTTTCTCTCTGCCTCTCTGTCTCTCTCTCTCTCTCCCNNCTCTCTCTCTCTCTCTCTCTCTCTCTCTCTGTTTCTCTCTCTCGCTCCCCCTTTATTTCTTTATTTTTTTTTCATTTCAACTGCTTTCCATTTGTCTATATTCTTTCAAATTCTAATATTCGACTTTTAAAGTCTACAAGCATTTTTTCCCATGAAGATCAATCGGCAGTCACCAAGGGGAAACGCGTCTGCCATAAAATGGAATTTGTATCTTAGCGCTTATTAAATTTTATCGTACCAGGATGAAATCAATACAATATTTTCCCAATACTAGGTGCTTTCACGGTATTTCTATTGCTTAGAGCAAGATTTTTTAACTTCGAAAGTACGCTGCTCTCACTTCATAATGGGTTCAATCTCACAATATGTTATTCATATCTTTCTGACTAACCCTACTGTAAAGTCGTCGCCTCAAGTCTTTCGACCCCCTCTGTAGGTCTACCGGTGCCCTGTCAGATGGTTCATAAAGATTTCAGGTACATTATCTTTGCGCTAAGTAAAGCTCGATTAGAGTCCTTATGATACTATTTTAAAAAAGGCAATATATAACAATATCTGAGATACCTGTAGTAATTTAAAGTTAATCTTGGGTAGACACCACAATGCTGAACACCAGCATTCATGGACTTCCCACCCACAGTACGAAAGAGACTCCATTGCCAGCAACCAAGCAGGTAAAAAATAATTTGAGTGTCCAGTCGACGTGTTCGTGTTTGTATGTGTGTGTGTGTGTGTCCTTGTGTCATAATGGGAGGAACCACACCAGACCCAAATCTTAAAACCGGAAGGCGTTACAGACACAATGTTTTGACTTCAGCTATTTTACGAATACCGCTGGAGCTCAGAAGCGACTTCTTGTCCCCCCCCAAAAAAAAAAAAAAAATATTTGCCTTTTCCATGAAAAAATGCAGTTTAAACAGCGTTGAGTCTGTTACAATCTTATAATATTGCGGACCATTTAATACAGATATATATATATATATATATATATATATATATATATATATATATATA
>BLXT01003750.1:353468-365351 GCA_019648995.1 Plakobranchus ocellatus | reverse complement strand
TTTTCTAGCATACGAAACAGCTCTACATACATATCTTATTTTGTCTTACTTAGAATAATCGATGAAACAGAGATGGTGACAAATTTGCATACTCAATGATTAATAAGAGCTCCAGGCCATTAGAATCAAACAAAATCTCCGGTTACCGATTACTGACAGTTGTTTGAAAAAACAAAATGTGTGTGCCAGAATGTCCGCTAGTCTTTGCGACAGTCTTAACAAAGAGTCCTTGGTTCAAATCCTAAAAAAGCCAGTTGTAGGGTATTTCCTTTCGCAACCACGAACGCAGGAATACACATTCTAAAGAATAATAATTAAATTGTAATAGTGGTTTTGTAGCAACAGTATGCATTCTATATTCCCTCAGACTTTCAATTTCTCTCGGCTGCTTTCTAACCTGCAACTCAACAAGAAGGCACACTTGGCATTAATACGCTAAAGCCTCGTATAGGAGGTAAGTTCTCGTGAGCGGAAGCCTAGCAGGCCAGAACAACCAACATGCATGCATGCAAAATTTCATTACATGTATGTCATGGACATTCAACATTTTGAAAATGGCAATTCGCACATTACAGTTAATGCTTCATAAGTTAAGACTCCTTTGAAGATTATTTTTATTACAATATACTACTACTACTACTACAACTACAACTCCTACTGCTGCTGCTGCTGCTGCTACTACTACTACTATTACCACTATTAACACTTACTACTACTACTACTACTTTTATCAATACCATTATTATTATTGTTGTTATAGTTATATTCTTATTATAAGAGGCCAACATTGTAATGTTGCAAGAAGGTGGGAGGGGGGACGGACAAATGTAAGAAAAGTGTTGGGGGGGAAGGTATTCTATTTTTTCACCTCACAAAAGGGTAATATTACATTGGTTCAAGCCCCTCCCAAATATTACATTGATTGTTGACATATTATAATAAAAATTATAATAACAGCAGAAGTAACAAAAACAGCAAATAACAATAACAACAATAATAGTAATAATAATCGTCGATGGCGTGTAACTTATTAAGCATTAACTGTAGTCTAAGAATCGTCTTTTTCAAAATGTGTAACAACCGCGCCAAATGACATTTTGCATGCATGCATGGTCGTTGCTCTGGCCTGTTGGGCCAGGCTTTCGCTCACGAAAACTTACCTCCTATACCAGGCTTTAGCGTACTTACAAGCCAAGCGTGCTTTCTTTTTTAATTGCGGATTAGAAAGCAGTCAAGATAAGTTGAAAGTTTGAAGGAGTATAGAATGCACACTGTTGCTACAAAACCGCTATTACAATTGAACTATTTTTCTTTAAAATGCGTATTTCTGCGTCAGTGGTTGTGAAAGAAAATACATGTACTTTGCAACAGGCTTTCTTTAGGATTTGAACCGGACGCTTTATTAAGACTCTCACTAGGAATAGCGCACACCCTGGCAAACATTAGCTGCTCTTTGAAACAAATTGCAATAATCGGTAACCGGAGAATAGATTTTGTTGGATTCTAAGTGCGTGGAGCTCTCAGTAATCATTGAGTATGCAAATGGGTAAATATCCGCATGAGAAAGAATTTGAATAAATTTCCAAAGCAATGACTTATTGTCGCAGTCTTAAACAATAAGGCTTACTACTTTGTTACAAGGTGAACATTCAGCACTAGATTATCTTGTGAATTAAAAGAGAGCAATAAATGAATTACTGTAGTTGAATGTATTTCTTTTATCGGTGTAACGTTCAAACTGCTTTTGTGGACCACTCATGACGACGACAACAACAACAACGACGACGACGAGGAGGAGGAGGAGGAGGAGGAGGAGGGGAGGAGGAGGAAACGGAAAAGATGAATATGACAATTATATCATGCTTTTTTTTAAAGTCCCAAAAACGGTGTAAGATTATATTTGAACAGCCCCAAATCATTCAAACTGGCAAAAGTAGAAAATCAACATTCTAATATAATTTTGGGGGATACAATACTGTTGGACCGATTCATTTACTGATTGTATATTGTGAATAGTTACCTCTCCCCTTTTGTTATTTTTTTATGTTGAGATTTTTTTCCCTCACAAAAGTGTAATATAATATGGCTTCAAGACACCCCCTCCCCCAAGTTGAAGATTATATTTGAAGGTCCCCTAATCAGTCTGCAGTTATGTTTGCAATATTAGAAATCTGCCTCATATTTCTTTAAATTAAACTTCAGATTTATTCTTTCATCTATCACAGTCTTGCACCCTCTGTCGCCGGTTACACGCCCAATCGTTTTTCAAATGTAATTACTATAAAAAGTAATAATACATTTTGTTGAAAGTGTTCCGTGATCTTATATACTACTTCTAAAATGATTAAAAAGGAAAAAAAAAGAAGCACTTCCTAACTTTACATTGATGTATAGCGCTAGGTTTAGAAAACATCAATGAGGAAAATCTGGAGATTTGTCTACTTTAGAACTGTTATATTTGCACTCCTCTGAAACACACACACACACTCAAAATCAAAAATACATTTTTGAAAAATTCAATCTAGCTATCCTTGACAAAACTGTCATCACCATCCCCTGCTTTCATAATGTTCATTGTCATCATCATCATCATCAATCATTGTTGAAAACTCAATATCAGTCCTACTCTCTTTTCATAATCAACATAATGATAATGTCAACAGCAAGGTTTTTGTAGAACGGCTTTTCATCAACATTAAGTTCTTGTATAAATTCTTTATATATAAATATTTTATTTCATATTTAAATTTGTTAATTCTGCAAGTTGTGCACTACTGAAGGAATGGATATCTGGGGCTTTTCTTTCTAAAAAGAAAACAATTTATCTCTTCCACAACTGTGTATACTTTTGAAACATAAAGAACAAAAATATATTTTGAAATATTAATTGTTTAGAACATGGTCAGGTAAAGAAATTTTATATAAATAATTGATCTATCTATTAAAGAAATGGAAATCTCGGGCATTTCTTTCTAAAGAGATAATAATATATTGCTCTTTTAAAACTCTTTTTTAGCATTGAAACTTATATGACTGATCTGTCACGCTTCTTTTTCATGGACACTTTATAATTTACAAAAAAGGGTTTTGTTTTTTTCTTTTCCCAAACTTTCATCGCTCAAATTTCATAATGAAAAAAAAATGTCCTTTTCATTTTACACAAGTGGCAAAATGTATTGTAATACCAAAGATGCCACATGAGCCTGACAAAATTTCCTGAACTTAAAGCAAGGACTCATGTTCTGTGTATTGTAAAATATGAGACTATTTCAAAGGTAAATAATACAGCTGAGTGTGAAGCCCTTCTGGAAAATATCTCTGTTTAGAGTTCATAAATAAAAACTAGGGCTTCTAACATTTATGATCATTTACATAATTATGGCCTCCTGAAAATGTCCCAACAAACTTTGAACGCCATAATAGAAACAGTTTGTGATTGGTAATGATTGATAAATGAAAATTTGGGCTTCCAACATTTACAATCATTTACATAATTATGGCATCCTGAAAATGGCCCAATAAACTTTTACACCATAAAAAGAAAGAGGTTTTTTTAAACTTCAAAAAAGAGCATAAATTTATTGAATACCAAGATGCTTCCTCAACATTGTTATTGATTTTCTAAATATTAAAAGTTCTTTTAGAATATGTAAAAAAAAAAAAATCTTAGTCTGTGGGCTTTTTCAAATTTGAATTTCATCCTAAACTTTCACCTTTACTAAAACTTTCTTAGACAACTTTTCGAGTATAATTTGATAAAATACTTTTATATTATTAATATCTGGCAAAAAAGAAAGACTTATGGGGGTTATATTTGTGGTTTGTGAGTTAAAGTTCGGGTTTTCTAACATTTTTGCTAAAGCTATCAACAGGTAGACCCATTAAAAGTTTTTGGTCTGCAATTGCATTGCAACATGACCAAAACTGGTCATCGGCAAAACAGAGGTCTATCCATAAGATTAAATGGCGACTACCACTTGATGAGAGCATCAGCCACTTCAGGAACACCGCTTGCATAAAAAGATCACTAGTCGTTAGCATAACACATTTCATTAAGTTCCACCCACAGGATGCTGCACTGTAATTAGCTATCCCACAATACTGCTTTTTGATTGGCAGTTGAAAGTTAACTTTTGACAATACTACTATTTTGAAATATTCAATAGTACATAAATCAAAAACTTTTTTTTTTTTCCAATTCTGTAAAGTTGCATTCATTTTTTTCTGAACTAAACTTTCATAAAATATAAATGAGTAAAATTATTTAAGTTTTATGATACTACTCTTTAATTGGCCAGAGCAGTTTTAATGGGTGACTTAAAAAAAATATCTCTCCTTTCAATATGATTTCTGGCAGCCTGCTCAAGCATTAGGAATGTGTATCCGTAGTGTGCCAAATATGTTGTTTGATATGAAAACTCCTTACCAGAGAAGAAATCCGTTTGGCTTTAAGTCTAAATTAAGCAAAAATGTTTGTGTGGGTCATGGTTGGCACTTATGAATGAATTAGGCAAACTTCTTTTCAGCCAGCACAAACATGAACATAGATAGCAAGATTTCAAAATGATGCTCTACACCTATTCAGTGGTAGTAAATCTATAATAATTTATTTCTTTGAAGCAGAACACATAAATGAGAAATAAGTTGTATAGTTAGCAGAAGAACAGAAAAATACTTTGGAAACAAGCCTGAAAAATACAAATTTAAACATTAAAAAATATGTTCTGGTAAAATGGATAAGACAACTCTTTCTTGATGAAGGGTCTTAAGAACTATAATATTGAAAATGCACAACAAACATATATTACACTCATATTGGTTTTAATAACACAATAGCAATTCAAGGATTTAGGAAAAAATAAAAAGTTTCCTTTTTCCATATGAAACAAGAAGACATGTGCATTTTTTGGCATTATAAAGTGATTTGAATACTCGAATTTGTTGAACAATGAAATTATATTTTTATATAACCTCGACTCCAATTAAAAAAAGAAAAACATCTACAATCTTTGCATAATAATGCTATATTACTATTCCAAGCTATTCTTCCATAGCTCTTTGCTTTGCTTCAGTCTCAATGCAGTTAAGAATCTCTCCATATATGGACATCATCTAGAGGGGGAAAAAGTAGTAAATAGACATAATTATTACATTTACACAACTTTTATATAATTTATTTACACAAATTAATAAGCTAATATGCTATTGGTTGGTGGATAGAAAATCTAAGGAAGACAAATGTACAGTGTTTGTCTCATCCACATTATCAGGGGGCATAGCATTGTATGACAACCCAGCCCAGCCTCTCCTTCAGATAGTTATTTTTTCTTATCTGAGGATGTGATCTACTGAATCGTCAGTCAAGTTGAGGAACACAGAGATGTACATTTATATTGAGGGAAGTGAGAAAAATCATACATTCCTGTACGAAGCTACATGTACTTTTTGGATCAAATCATTTGATGTCTTCTCACCTGATCTTGATACTCCTCTCTTGATACAGGAAGATATTTGAGAAAGCTCATACTAACACTGCACCACTTCTCAGCTTCCACAGGTTTGTCAGAGCTGAAATAAAACACATGTAAACTGAAACTGTTATGTATGACTTTTTATCCTTACATATCAGTTTTGCTTACATTTAAAAAGTACTAAACAAATTTCAGGAAGGGGAAAACCCAATCTTTGTACTTAAATGAAAAAAACATACAGTTAAAGATATGAACTACCATTCAATTCGTTTGATTTGTTTTCTTTTGAATTGCCAGATTCTGATGCGACGTGGGCAAATATCATATTTGACCAATCACTTTTCTCTTCTCATCAAGCTTATAGTACCTAGCAACCCCCCCCCCCCCAAATAAAAATAATTTGTTTCCTCATTCAAATTTTCTGGACATGATATAGTCTTTTTATCGTATCATCAAATGGGGAAAGAAAAGCAAGAATACCTACTTGTAATATTGAATGCCCCAGTTCCAAGACTTCGTCATCAACCAAAGAAGTTCTACCTCTGGATACTTGTCCTATGTGAAAAATGACAAACAATCTTAAACAAAATGATAGGACTATAAAATTTTATAAAAAAAGAATTATTCAATAATAAGTACACAAACTCTCTAATTGTCTTTCTCTCTCTGTCACTCTCACATACTCCAAGAGAATGTTTGGCGTTTTGTTTCCTGAAAATTGTCTCCCATACCATATTGTTAGACTCTAATATTATTGTTTAATGTTGTGTATGATGGTTTTTATGCTTTAAAGTAACCCTTTAAGGTCCCTAATTTTTTCTTACACTGCCAGTAACCCCTAAACAACGACAATATTCATACATGCTTAATGAATTAAATAAAGGATAGTTTTTATTTATATCTTTTGTTTGTATACAAAATGAGTCACTGTATGGTGGCATAACATAAATATAATCACAAAATAAGATGAGCTAGATTTGGTCTCTTCAATTTTGACCAATGGGAGGACCATCAAGGCCACAAATAGAATTTCTGCAATGTAAAACATAAATTAGGCAATTGAACTTTGATACTAGCAGTATGTGGGGGTTATTTCATAGATTTTTAAAATATGGCTAGGAACTGCACATCTCAAATTAAGAAATTTAAGGCTTAATTTTTTGCTATCATGCATGTTTAGAAAAGAATTTAAAACAAGAATTATTATAAGGGGTTATTATAACAAAAGTTTGTTTCTTGGGTGTGAAATTGATCTAATGTCTGAATTATCAGCAATGTTCATTGAAATTATGAAATTCAGTGCTTGAAAACTGACTTGAAAGCTTACAAAAATTTTCGTTTTTAATATTTTTCTGAAATATTACTTCATAATTTTTGTTTTCTGTGAATCTGTCCTGCTGAAGAAAAAAAAATTTATTTTTCGATTTTTTTACTAGCCAATGAGTGAACATTTATGAATTTGTTAAGGAAATAGGAGATATCTTGAAAAGTTCTAAAACATACAGTCTAGGAGATATATTGAAAAGTTCTAAAACATAGTCTTTCTGCCTATTATGCATCCAATTTTACGAAGCAATGTACCCTCTGTTTTTGCGTGAAATATTTGGACAGCATCTCGCCTGTCCAGATTCTGTGAAAAATCTTTCGCCTTGCAGTCTACACAAAATTTAGGGAATCTTTCATCTTTAGGACAGGTCTGCGTTCCTGAGATAGAAAGCCATTGGCAAAAGACTATAAACCTTGTAGTACCCGCCTTTCGTCCAAAATAGAGAGCCACTGGCAATAGACTATAAATCCTGCAGTCCCCACCTTTTGCCCAAGATAGAGAGCCTTTCGAAAATAGACTATAAATCTTGTAGTCCCCACCCTCTGTCCAATATAGAGAGCCATTGGCAATAGACTATAAATCCCATAATCCCCATGTTACCTGCACCCTGTTGATGAGAGCGAGCCATCTGTGTGTGCCAATACACAATTTGTGCTGTTACTAGCAGTACTTCCCTTGACATTTGAGGCAGATTTTTTTGTTTTCAAAATTCCTTTCCACCAATTGTGGAACTATAGTATTTTAATATATATCTCAGTATTTTTGGCAGTCATACCACCTAACCAAGACTTTGGATAGCTGAGGAGAGCATTTCATATTTTAAATCATCTAAAGTCTCTTGATGGCTCTACCAGTTTAACCCCCAGTTGAAGGGCTGGAAAAATTATAAGATACATAACTGTCTAATCACTGTACTATTTTAAAATTTATTATGGCCTACCATCCGTGCAAGGCCTGCTTATGAACTAAAACTGTATTAAGAGAGTTACATGCCAGACTTGTCCCTCAGGACTACCACAACCTGCCTCAGTATCGGGGACCACCTATCGGCAGGGAACTGAAAAAGGACTAGTTAATTTATTTATTTATTAGGTCATTTACATTGTTTACTGAAAATTAAGAACCTGTATTTGTAACCTATTTAGCTCTTTAGCAGAACTTGACTTGGCCTCTATTCTAAGTAAGAGATATCTTTTACATGAATTTATATTTATATATACTTTGACACTTTTATGGCAGAAATAGCTGTAGACTCAGACAGTGACAGTGATTAATTTGCGGAAAGTAAAGAAAGTGTGCATCCAAGTGAAGAAGATGATATATGATGCCTTGATTACTGGATTAATTGTTGCCATTGTCGTCGTCATTGTTGTTGTTGTAGATGGCTGATGGAATTGCTGCTGATACTGTTATAATAACAGTGCAAAAAGTATTCATGTTAAAGAGCTGAAAATTGGCATGGAGCACCTCAAAATAACAAACTGTGAACTCTAGAGAGGATTTTGCATTTACTGTGTTATAAAAAAGATTATGGTGGTTTTAAGTGTGATTTTTGTTACTCTACCCAATCGCATAAATGGAAAAACAGAAAAAAAAAATGTTGTCCCTTGTATGTCAGATTAGAGAAATTGCTCTCTACAGATCACAGATAATACTTTAAACTTTCTGCATACAAAATTTGAGGCTCCTGGCTTGATAATTTTTAAAGTTAGGCCCGTCCCAGTAAATACTTAAAATAGTGACACAAATCCAAGATGGCCGCCGCTCAGGCCAAACTTTTAACAAAAAAAAATTTTTTTCACTCTATTTGCCATAAGAAGGAAGACCTAATTCAATGCAGCAAATCATCACAAATTCACATTTGTAAAGAAATACAAAAATTTTGCCTGAGCATGCCTACCTCCCCTTAATGGCACTATTTGTACAATTTTAAAATGATGCCGCAGAAAGGACAAGGACATTTTCAGCTTTTTCCCCCCATTTATTCTTGATATATATATACAATAAAAAAAATTGTGTCAGTAAAAACATCATAATTATTCAATTGTATTTTTTATTATAAAAAATTTGTACAAAATTGATGTTTGACTTATACCTTGGCTATCTTTTCAATGATGTCCAAAGTTTCTTCAAAATAAGCCTTAGCTTCTTGATCATTTGACATCAGAGACATACTGATAAGGTTCCGTACATCTGCACTGTGAAAGAAATGAAAATTATTGTCTCATATACATTTATCAGGTCACTGACATTCAGCACTTTTTTGTGAGATAAGCAATGATTTTTTTAAAAATCAAGTTTATGATGGTAAGACAGAATAATACGGCTTTGTTCTTAGCCAAAATACTCACACAAAAATATAAATATACATTATCTCTTTCCATATTTAGTTTTTGGATGTGCACTAATGCCAGTCATCTTAATTTTTAAATTATATGACCTTAAACCTTGCAACTGTAGAAATAATTCCAACAACCATTAACGAACATATAAACTTTTCAATATCATAATTATATTTTAATTCAATTTTTTGAAACAAGCCTGTTTCAATTGTTTACCAACTTCTTGTTAATCAGCATTAAGCCTTTTGTTTATAAATCATAGTTGCTCTGAGGTTGATGAGTAACCCACATTCTAAGTGCTCTACAGGCGTCAGGGAGTGAACAGTCACATTCTCTAACTAAACATACTTGAACAATACCTGCTACAAACAAGGTTTAATTGAAAAAAAAGCGATAGTATTTTACAAATGCTTTCTAAGGATCAAATATATATCATCAAGGAGTAAAAAACTCACCTGCATTTAACAAAGTCTGGCTGTTCTGTTTGCAAGTGGAGCTTGATGGCTACTTTCAGTGCCCTCATGCTTAACTTTCTATTGTTTGCAGGTGCATCAATTGCCAGAACTGCTTGGAGGAAATACTAAACATTGAGTTAAATCAATAACTGCGGGGACATTTCTCTCATTGATAATATTTAATGCATAAAGGGTGACACCCCTGAAAAGATTATTTCCTCTGAAGGCTTTTGCATTGCTTGCTTCAGCGTTTTTGAAGTTGAAAGATTACAAAGTACTGCTTAAAATGCCTGCGTTTACAGATGAAGATGTTTTCTTGAAGTTGAACACACTTTATGGAAGAACGTGATGAACACATCTTGGAAACATATATCTTGTTTATAATGAACTAAAATTTTTTACCCACCACAAATGACATTCAAAAAAAAAAAGAGGGGGTGCTCAAAATGTCTCATTTGCAATCTGTGATTCATTTTTTTGTTACCAAAATTGATGATTTTGATTCAATGGACTGAAAAATAAGCATCTAAAGGAAACTTTTGCTATAGAATGTCATTATTATATTAACAAAATCAGAAGTCACCTGAAAGTGTGTGAAAGAATTTTGGAGTTGGGTTGGGCAACATGAGAGCTTTGTCAAAAATAGTCTCTGCTCGAGCATCTTTGAGCTTGGACAAAGATTCAAACTCATACAATAGCAAAAACATCTCAGTAGATGCAGATGATTTCCCTGTTCCTGGTGGATTATTTGAAGAGAAAAATAATTTGCTTCCAAATATTCAAGATGCGAAACAGTGGCTCCTTGTTGCTCTTATCTTTACGATAAAAGTACTCAAAAGGAAAAAGAAAATTCATATCAATGCATAAAACACTTAAGAACCCTCAAATTATTTTTGAAAGCTCTACATAAAGGTTCAAAAACTTTTGCATGATTTCTGGAAAGGAAAAAAAATTTATTACACCAATTCATGCAATAAAGCTAAGCAGCTAGACTTCACTAATTTTTTGTTTTAACTCAGACAGCCAAATGTCTTTTCACTTAGTCATAGATGAAGGAAAAAAAACGCAAATATTGTTCTCTTGTTACAATAATCAGGGATACCACTAGGGAATCTTCAAAAAAACCTGTGAAAAGTATTGGAAATTGCAATCATTATTTTAGCAATGGTCATTTCGTTATAAGTACACACAAAATTTGCAGGTACACAGAGATTCCATGGGTTAACAGTAAAGTTAGGGAAAAATGACACTTGAAGGCTGGAAACAAAAAATAAACACCATCATTACATAATGACAGATGCAAAAACGGCAAGCCAGCATTGCTGAAATGTTAACTTGACTAAACATGTTCCTCTCCTACCTAATGAGCCCAGGGTGTTTACAGCTCTTTGTTCAGCCTCCCTGTATTCCTCAATGTGCTGCAGAACTTCCTCTAGCAGATCTTGCTGATAAAAATATGAAAAATTGAAACAAAATTTTTTCCCTTCTAATACCTGTCTCAAAACCAGCCTAAATTTGACACAAAGCATAAATTAATAAACAATTTGAATGTTTGACACTTTCCAAATAAACTTTTTGCAAGTTTTCAAAAATTAAAGTTCCAAAATGTTTGGGATTTAAAATGATTTTTACAAGAGCGAGCAATCAATATATATATATGTACTCACAACAGAGTACTATTGGCTAGAATGCTTAGTGGGCAATAATTCTATGCATAATAGAATGGCAGTGGGCTTTTCAAAAGGAGGGTAAGACACTTGGCACCAGCTTTCAAGCCATTAGCTTTCACTGTTCACTTAGGTGAGCATCTTTTGTAAAGCGTATTGCTTGGTTATCAAGATGATGCACACATGCTGTGTTGTGGAGGTACAATCAGAAGACATAACATGACACAATATATTCCAGAATTAAATATTATAATATTTTTTAATGTGAGTGAAATTAATCTACAAACAACATGAAATAACAGGGGTTTTTTTGCGAATAAAAGAAAATATTGTTCCTCTTTTGTTTCCATCAACTCAACAAGGGCTGTGTATGGTAGAGCCAATTTATAGGTCTAAGTGTAAAGCTTTATTTATTTGATTATCTTTTTTCTCCTCTTGGTGGAAATTATAGTAATTATTCTGTTTTTTCCTAATCATTTGTATTCATTCTTAGGATCACACTTTGTATCCTAGATTTTAAAGGGCCTATTGTTTGCTAAGATTATGAAGTGGTAATTTGAGCTAGAGATCCAAAATATATTCATAACCCTAGTAAAAACATTTGTGAAACTAAAAGCAGCA
>BLXT01003750.1:298465-314258 GCA_019648995.1 Plakobranchus ocellatus | reverse complement strand
CTGCGAATTACTCCCTTGGAACTGTTCAGACTTTTGTGAGGACTGACAGTCAGAGGGATGTCTAGAAACGTCGCGATTGCTCCGAGATTCTTAGCCTGGTCGTTTGACTTTAGGACGACCATGTCGACTGAATTTTGTCCTCACCTTGATGCGCCAAGCATGAGTGACGCCACTCAGCTCCTCCACCATCTCCTCTTCCGAGCAACACTGTAGATCACGACTAAGAATAATTCCCATGGAACTTGTCAGGCTCTTGTGAGAGCTGACAGTCACAGGGATGTCTAGGAACGTGGCAATTGCTCCTAGCTTCTTTACCTGGTCATTCGACTTTAACTCGACCATGAGGTCACCACTAGCAAGTTTGGTGACCTCGATGGTCTCTTTGCCCGGAATCAACTTCAACTCCCTATGGATCTTAAAAGGTGACCTATCGGCCACCTTCGCAGATCCTTTTGAGCTGATCACCATAAATTTTTTAAATGGTGACTAGCCCGCAAAGGGAGACACGCTCATTAAAGTAGGAAAGTCTTCCACCTTTCTTTTGCTGGCAACAGAGGCAGCCCCACGAGCTTCTTTGCCACATCGGGTTATGGGGAGGGGTCAGAGGATGTTTTTTTTTTAGTCATGACGAGGGTTTTAGGATTCAGCTCCAGGGCTCCCTGCCGCCACAGAGCCCAACCAGAGGGACACGTTGTGTAGCACTCCAGCGCTGTGTCAGGGCTACCCTGGGGCTATACTCCCAGCAGAGAGTGTGGGACCTCTACTGGGATTGATCCAAGTCTTTTCAGAGAAAAATGACCAGCCGATTGAGCAGAGTGGGTCAGCGCTGCCCTCCAGTCTCAGGAGAAGGAAGTGGCCAAGGAGGCATGTTGATGAGTGACAACCACTATTGCCGGGCCATCACCACCTCAACCTCCAGGATCCACCCCTTCCCCCATACAAGTCACACCTCACGGCAAACAAGGCACCCACACAGTGGGGGTGGGCCTCTCAATTATTCCCAGCAACAGAGGCCTACCGTGGATAGAAGAAGAGGATAGTACCGGTATGAGGAGAAGTGGACGGGACGATAGCGCAGGAAAGGAAGTGGGGATAGAAGACAAAAGCAAGGTGGAGAGAAAGTGATGTCGCCCATGTACCGGAGAGAGGCAGTTCATGGGCGACACCTTGTTTTAATTGTCTCTTTCAACACGCACAGTATGGTAGGTCGATTCTATCTCAGACTCCACATGGGAAGAGAAAGAAGTAGAGGACAGCAGAAGAAGAAGTAGACAGGACGATAGCGCAGGAAAGGAAGTGGGGATAGAAGACAAAAGCCAGGTGGAGAAAGAGATGTAATCTTGTCCTGACGAGAGGCAGTCCATAGGCGACAACCTGCCCTGGTCGCCTATTACAACCTGCGGCAGCCACGGTGGAGCACATTCTTTCCCCGGGCCCCAAACGGGGCCTGCCAACTAAGCTTTGGGACTGACTGAATGAGCAACTGTGATTATATACAGAGTTCAACTGTTTGCATAAACAATCAAGGAAAAAAGTTTATCTTTGGGAGATGGTAGTAAGAGCTGAATCTGCAGAAGAGGTTTGTGTCCTGACATGAAATTTCTAGCGACATAAAAAGGCAACATAGCAACGTAAAAATAATTCATACCAATTCAGCTGTCAGACATAGAATGCAAAAATAATCTTTTGCAATATAAAACATTTCCTTCTCCTGTTCCCCTGATGCTGATGTCCCCTCTTTTATTTCAACAAATGTGTGTTGCAGTTTTTGAACAGTCTGAAAAAGACAAAAAAATTATGGCACAAGACATTCCTCTTTTTTTCCTTTTTATCATTCAGCCTTTAAATACATCTGATCAGATGAATGTTCCTTTTTAATGTGTCTGGGAAAAGGCAAAAGTCATTCTTTTTCTAGCTCTCTCCCTTGTACATGAATGGTTACCTTTTTATAAGAAAGAGCAAACAATTTTTTTTTAAGTCATCAAAAACTCATTAAGTCAGTGTTGATGCTAGAATAAAAAGTCACCAAAAAGATATCTTAATGGTTCACCATGACTATTTGAAACTTTCATCTGTTTTTCTTTTAATCTTAGTCAGAAGTTTCGTGCAATACTTTATGTAATTGCACAATTTCATAATTAAGTATAGTCAAGGTAAATACAGAACTATCCACAAAACTAACTCCAGGGGCATGTATTAGGGGCGCCAACGATTACAAATAAATAATGGTCGAATATAAAATTTATTTTCACATCTTTCAAACTGAAATAAAGGCTAAGAACATTGAAATCCACTTGATATAATTCTCATGAGACTAGGTTACAAAGTTTATCATATATCTTAATAACGCAACACTTATCTTAACAATATGAAGAAGAGATAGAGAATTCTACAAAAGAATATGGATACAAGCAGATATGAGCAGCATCCACCAACCCGGAAAGTAGATCAATGCAAACTATGCTGAACGACTTCTTTCAACTAATTTGGGAATTTGGATATAAGATCTGCAAGACCTGGAGAAAAATTCCCTTATAAGCAAGTCTTTTTGAATAAATGTAGGCGACTCTATAAGGAATAATTCTTTAGAGCATGGTTAAATATTCTTATTCATCCCTCTCCCTCCTTTCCTCATTTTTATCTTTTTCTTTTTTAAGGGGGTAGGTTTTTCTTATGCATTTTGCTGTGCTTTTCCTTCTAGTTTTATTCAGGAAAGTTGATGAAATTGTTTCCTTCTACTGAAGGAATTTATTAATTATGAACATGAGTGAGATCTAATGTACACATTTTGAGAGACATGAGATGTGCCCTTTCCTCCCTCACTCTGTCATTGACTTTTTAATAGGCTTGAAGAATGCCAAGATATTGATCACTTGTAGAGCATTCAGAGCACCCGTTATCTTGTCTTGTTATAAAAAGAGCCTGTGTTTCAGTAGCTTCTTCAGCTTCACTGTTCCCTGGACTGTATCATTTTCTTCTTACTTTTTCCTACCCAATCTCAACAACAATGCATTCTTTCTCTTGTACTAACAGCAAAGTCACAAGCAACTATTTGCTTCTATTCTGGGACGTTGTTGTCCATAGCCAGATAGTCCTCAAGCTCAGATCCCATGCTTGATTCTCCATTTAAAATTTTTTGTAATACTTAATAATGCTGTCATCTCTTGGTTTTATTCTATTTCCAGTGCCCCAACTTTCTCTGCAGCGTAATCTGTAGACCTTTTTCCTACATCACTGGAAAAGCTGTCTTCACCTTGTCTGATCTTTGACCCCACAGCATGATGCAGCAACAAAGCTACACATGCAGTGTTGAGAAGTGTCATCTTGTAATGGCTGTCACAACCTCCATGTTCTTCAACTGCACAAATAAACCTCTGTAGAACTTGCTTTCTGTAGAGATTCTTGAGATTTGTAATAACACCTTGGTCGTAATATTGTAGTCTACTTGTATTCAGTGGTAAAATACAAGTTTTATTGTCTGATTCCTGTCAGATGGAGATTGGCGCTTCAATTGATAGGCCTATCTATAAGATAATTCCCTACTTCTTTGCTCACAAAGCAAGCCCAGAAAAGATGAAACGGATCACCCTTGTAGGCATTTTGTGGATCAAAACTTGATTTTTATTACATAGAGTATCTTTCTTACATTGTTTTCAGATTGATCACATTGGGTTCAATAGATCTTAAATTTTTCTTGCGAGTGTGACTGATGTTAGATCTAGGTCTGATAGCCCTTGCCTGCATGCCAAAAGCTGCATTCAGTGGGCTGATTTAACTACAGTGGAATCCAACAGAAGTCAACTCTAGCTTAAGGTCCTTGTCACACAACAACCCCATTTTTTCCTTCATTATTTAAGTAACTTCATTTTTCATACAACCTCAGGCCTTTTTTCCGCTTGAAATCAACTCAACTTGGCCAAAAGGAAAGAGATAGAGAGACATAGGAAAAAGTGTAAAAAAGAAAAAAAGCGTTTGTGGTAGGCAGGCGTTCTTTGTTGCAGCGCATTGCCACAATGCTCTTGTGCCCAGGCCTACAGGGCTGGCAAGGGCTTGTGAGTGGGGACGTGCGGGTGGACAGTGAACAGTAAAGCACATACGCTGACGGTTCTCTTATTCCTCCTGGCTTCACCACACCATTCCATCACAGAATGCCTGCACACAGTTTCACAAGTGCATTCCATCTCTTTCTCTATATCTAGATAAGATAAATCTTCTCTTCTAGATTTCTCTAAATCTAGATAAGGCTATTCTTCATCATTTCTTTGAGTTTCTTCCCTGGGGTCACACTGCGCTTTTTGAAATTTATCATATCCAGTGCATTAATTGATTTGATTTCCACCTCTTGTAAAATGTCGAAGGAAAAGTACAACGATCTCAACCTGGAAACCAAGATAAAACTGTCAAAAAGGCTCTAAAGCTATGACACTGACAGATATTGGGAGCACTGTGCCCTAGATTGTTAAAAATCGGAAACTAATTGAAGGAGCCTTTGGTTCGTCCTCTTTCCAGCTTGATAGAAAATGGATGAAAACTGGTAAGATGTTGACTGAGTCCATTACCCATGGTTTAAACAAGCCAGAGCAATGAGTACCCCTCTATCCGGAACAATTTTAATGGAGAAGGCAAAAGAGATTGCTAAGGAAATTAGTTTGGAGAATTTCATCCCCTCTTTTGGTTGGCTTGACAGGTCTAGAAGCGCAGAGAAATTGTTTTTCAAGTCATTTGTGGAGAATCGACTTCAGTGGACTTGATGCAGATGGAAGAATGGCTAACAAAAACTGTTCCTGACATATTTAAAGATTATAGCTTAAAGAATGTCTTCAATGCAGATGAGACAGGCCTTTTTTTAGATGTCTTTGTGACAGGACCCCTGCCTTCAAAGATGAGCAATGCTCTGCTGGAAACCTATCAAAAGAGCGCATTACAGTTCTTATTGCTGCAATTATGAGTGGTAACCAAAAACTTCCATTGATGACCATTGGCCACTCTGCAAGTCCAGTCCAAGATGCTTGAAAAAGTCAAAAGGTGTCCACTGGAATATCAAGCAAATAAAAAGGCTTGGATGACCTCAGCCATATTTGAAAACTGGGTTTGAAAATTGAATACTCACTTTTTGCTGGAGGAAAGAAGTGTTGCCCTGGGGATCGTCAACTGTCCAGCACATCCACCAGAGGAAGGACTAAAAGTTATCAGTTTGGTTTTCTTATCTTCAAACACCACATGTCAACTCCAGCCATGCGACCAAGGCATTATACAGTCGCTGGAACGCCACCAAAGGACACAGGTGTTGCAGAAGTACCTGATTTACATTGAATCTCACGCAACAGATGTCAATACCAGCACAGATTCCAGCACCCAAGTTTTCAAGGAATTTAAAATCACAATTTTGGATGCCCCATACATGTTGAGGATCGCCTGGGGTAAGGTTGCGGAAGTGACAGTTGCAAACTGCTTTCGCATTACAGGCTTCAAACAACAAAAATCTTCATCAGAACAGATCCAGAAGTAACAAAACTGTTTGGCCTACTTAAAGACCTGGTCACAGATAAGGTAACAGCTGAAGCATTTACAGTATTGACACTCAACTGCCTGTGCAAAGAGGCACCCATTTCAAGCCTTATTCAGGATTTTCAACAGAACGAGGAAAATGTTGAAGAACAGTTAGATGAAGAGGAAGATGATGATGATGGTGTGCAGGAAATGACGGTTTCTGCTCAAGAGGCTAGATCGACATTAGCCACATTGAAAAGATATGGGGAACAAAAAGGAGCTGACGACATGATTGACAACATCTGCCTCATGGAACAGCAACTGACTAAGTGGCTGTTATCAAGCAGAACACAAAAGACAATCACAGTTTCTTCAAATAGATTTAGAAATGTGAGTGGTGTGCCACAAGCTGGAATGACCCGGGGCAGCATGCAGCCCTGAATTGTCATAACTTAAAAAAAAAAAATAAAATTTGTAAACAAACCAAGAAGGAAACTATAAAGACTTTTTTAACCAGGCCATTGTTTTATCATGGTGATCGCACTATGATAAAAAAAGCCGATACTATTGAGGGGAAATGGTTGACAAAAAGTTTAAGGTGTTCAAAGGTCCTCTTTCAAAGCTTATTTTGTGAAGTTTTTTTTTTTTTTTTAAGTAGAAGAACACTGCAGTGTACTTGTTAACATAAATGCTTATTTTTACTAACAAGGGACATACTCCAAAGCAGCACCTTTTTTTTCTTCCTTTTACTACTTTTAGTATTATATAATCTTTGGTTTCCCCCCTGAAAATGGATAAAGTCAACCTTGCTTAAAGTCGAAACTTTTTTTCGGGCCCGAAATATTGACTTATCAGGATTCCACTATACATGTAAACTGTTTGTACAGAGGTATGAAAAATGAGCCACAGAAATGTAGATTTTGCATCCATCTTTTGAATAACAAAAAGAAAAAAATAATTCGATATTAAACTGCATTAAAACTTTTTATATGCAGTACATTAATCGATCACAAACTTGCTGTATTTTTGTAGGCCTAAGGATGACTGCATGTATATTGTGTTCTGAGTGTCCAGGATGATGATGATAATCATTTCAACAGGGTAATGATAACAGATTGATGAAGATGATAATGATGACAGTATTGTAATGTTAATAATGAAGGTGGTGTGATAATAATGATGATGAAAGTGGTGATGATGATAATGATGACAGTATTGTAATGTTAATAATGAGGGTGGTGTGATAATAATGATGATGAAAGTGGTGATGATAATGATGACAGTATTGTAATGTTAATAATGAAGGTGGTGTGATAATAATGATGATGAAAGTGGTGATGATGATAATGATGACAGTATTGTAATGTTAATAATGAAGGTGGTGTGATAATAATGATGAAAGTGGTGATGATGATGATCAAAGATGTTGTTGGTGATGATGATGATGATGATGATGATGATGAAGTGATGAGATGATGATAGCAGAGGTGATATGATAATGACAGTGATGCGAGTAACAGAGATGATATGACAGTGATGATAATGAGAACAATGGGGATGATGATGAATGTGGTACTTGGAAATAATGATCATGATTATGGTGGTGAGTGTGTAATGATAATGAAGGTGCTATTGATGATAATGGTGATTTTCTTCTGAAAGTGGCCAGATAACAAATAATGAAATGATATAGCTTTATTTTTATCTTCCTGTCCAATGCACTTTTGCAAGCAATCAGCGAAGGGTCTGTTACATTGCAGATTTATAGGCTTTCGAAAAGGAAAGGGTGTCATAGTAGGCCTACAAGATGAATAAGAATCCCATAGGATGTAAACAATGACACAGAAGGACTTTATTTGATATAAAACACACAAATTATCTAGTGATAAAACCCATCAATGCTTTGCATACAGTATGCAGATATCTTTTGATTCGCTGAAGATAAAATATTGACATTGGAGATAAAATATGGCCACTAGATTGATTGTTATTCTTGCACTATGCCTCTTTAATTCAACTGACGATGTACAGGGAGGGGTATAACTTTTAAAATCAATTTTTTGAAAAACAGTTTAAGTTGTGATTTCCTGAGCTGATTTGTATGTAAAAAAAGGTCATTTGAAACATTCTGATAGCATCAATAACTAGAGATGAGCTCCTTTAAAAAAATATTTGAAAATTAGAAGCCAATGTGCTGCTTTTGGCACACGATGTATGGAGAAGATTAAATCTGTAATCCAACCCCTATTCATATTAAATTCTGAGCTCCAGAGAGTTCCAGGTAATATCTAGCTTTCTCAACAAATCTGAGCTTTTGCTTTTGGGCCTTTTTCCGCTGCATCAATAATCTCAACCTTTAATCCTACAGAAAAGCAATTTCTTTTCTTTGATGTAGTCATGCAATTTATTATTTGTCTCAATCAACAATTAATGAAAAATTAGGGCTATGCTCATGGAGATCCTGGATGAGAAGATGTCAGAGCAAAAAATTCTGTTACTGTAAGTCATTTTGTACTGAAGTGAATGAATAAGTTGAGAATAATGAACGAATTAGAATATTGAATGAGTTAAAAAGGGAACTGATGTACAGGTGCAAGTAGAAACTAAAAATAACAGTATCTGAGTAAGTGCTCGTTAGTCAATGTTGAATGCAACTGGTCAACAGAGCAAGAGCTGTGATTGTTTAATGGGCTGTATCAAATCCAATTATGCAATAAAAATGTATCTTAAATCCACTAAATTCATGTGAACAGACTCTGATATTATTTTTCTACTCCCCTTTTTTTTTCTTTTGTCCCAATACTAATTTGCTTTAAATAAGCACTGTTCTTGACCTTACTTCTAATTCATTTCCACACAAGTCATCATTTTCCAAAGCAAAAGATTGCAACATGTATGTCCCAATGTATTGCCAGATTAACTGCCTTGTAAGAAATCACTTTTTCAGTACCCCTATCACAAGAAAAAACCAGTTAAAATCTGTTACATGTAGTCATGGTTTTCTTTTTAAGATAAAAATTTATAATGCGTTTGATTATCACCATGAATCATCCATCCTAACACAAACAAGATCCCTACCATCAACTGAACAGACAACTGCAAACCTTATCCTCAGGTAAAGTTAAAGAGACTCCTTATTGCCAATGTGGATCTACTCTTCAAACAACACAGCACTTGTTGTAGCCATGCCCAAATCTTTTGGGACATAGAAACTAGACCTGAACAAAGGATATCCCCCTCATCCAAAGTTTGAATGGCAAACTGAAAAACCTGATTCTCACGTCAGATTTTGTGCTAGCCATTGGTCTACAATGTGATGACTTGCTAGCATTGAAAAACGACAAAGAAGAATGGTCACTATAGTTTGGTTATAGGGCAGTTGGGACTTCATGAATTTTCCTGATTGTAGGCACTAAGGAGCAAAAAGGGGATTTTAAGTGGTCACATGGCATGCATTCATAGTCCCAATGTAGCTAATGTTATAGGAGAGCTCTACTTTATCTGTTAAGTACCCTCTTCAATCCTACCCCAAAATGCACAAAGTACAACTTTTTATTCTTTTTCCTGTACTTGGTCCTTAGGCATCCTCATTTGACCTTTTGAATCAAGTCCACTCTCATACTTGGTCACTACAAGAGAGTTTCAGATTAGTGGTTACATTCGCTCAATATGCTTGGTGATGGTTAAAAAAAAAGCAACAAAAAAATGAGGACCAAACAATCACCTTATGTTTGCTTCAAAATCTTTTCTTGCAAATTCACATTAATCCTATCCATACGAGGTGTTCTATTGCCGTATCCATACGTCATGGGTCACTGAGTGACCACACATTTTAATATCAATATATACTCTTATCTGTATCGTGTGGGGTAACTGTGTGTAACCATATCGTATATATTAAAAAAATCACCATATACCTATTCGTACATCGGGGGTAACAAAATCAACAAAATCTTGGCATAGTAAAAAAATAATGGAAGGTTTCAGAAATGACCTCAGTCAGCTCAATAATGATTTTCTGTGAATCATTATTATGTAATCATTTGTCAAATTGAATTTTTGAGGAATACTGAAAAGCTGAAAGAAAAATTCTTATTTTAAAAAATTAAAAACAAGCCTTGGATAGGGTCAGTGGAGTCTATTGTGGTCTTTACAAATTTGACTGCAATTTTGTTTGATTTACAAAAAGCTCTCTGTAATTTGAAATTTAAACTGTAGTGATTATGTTACCTCAAGAAGGCTCTTTAGAACATTTCCAGCTAACTTCAATTCTTTCAGATCTGAGAACAAACAATTAAAACGCTTTACAATGAAATTCAATCATATGCTGTTTTATAACTACTTTCATAATTCCTAAGGAGAGTGAAGGTAAATGATATATTAAACATGTTCAGTAGATGGTTTTAGGCAGTTATTGGTAAATTTTCAACAACCACAGCTTAGTAGAGATTAGAAAAGGGTTAATAATATGTCAGAAAAGGTAACAAAAATTTTTCATGCAAAAAATGTCTCATTTAAACTGAAACTTGGTTATAGATTGTACTTTATGTTCTATATCCTCATAATTATTTGATATGATACACTTATCTTAGCATCCACATACATGAGGTGAAAGGGAATGTGCAGTAACTTTCACCAAAACTGTTGAGGTATTAATGTGAGGGAAAAAGTTGATAGTAAAAAACCATGAGGGTTATAGTAAAATTACCTCACATTACTGTCCATGCGTTTTTTTTTGCACAATGAACTTTTGCAAGAATTCACGCAAAATGCAACTTTTGCCATTTTGAGCAACTTTTGTGATAAAATGTGATCAAGAGTTAAGATAGGGTGTTTTGCGTGAAAAATTGAAAAAAAAAAAAAAAAAAGCATTGGTTACAACAAGCCCTCTCATGGCAATTGCCTTGTTGCCCAATATTATTTTTAGTTTTTTTTCCCAGGCTTGAATAGTGACGCTAGCCACTTCTAACTGTTGCCCGGTCAAGGCTACTGAAGTGATTCTATTAGATCTGTATAAAAAACTCAGCTTAGAAGGAAAACTAACAGCTATACAAATTTAGATTCATAATTGCACAGATTGATTCGTCAATTTTGATTGCTTATTTACTCTGAAGTTTTTCCTCAATGTTTGATCAGATTTTAAAGTTTTTTGGTTAGATCTACAGTTGCTTGCCAGAACGACCAGTTCCCATTTTTGATAATACTGTTGTAACGCTTCAAATTAAGCAATTAAAAACCGACCCTGCGCTCTAATGCATGTTTCTATATCTAGCCTTGGGTATCTCGGGGAGAATTACAGTAGGCTCCAATATTTTTTTTTATGAAGCTGTTTTTGAAAAGATGTGTTAAGCTGCTGACACGCTGAGCTAGTGTTTAGACAAAAAAATGCAGCGACGTCTTAACTGGCCCAAAGCTAAAAAACCAGGTGATGGTTGGTGATGAAGTTGCATGGCAGCAAGGCAATTGAGATTATAACAATATTCACTTAGGATACGGGCCCTCCATGGCCAGCTATGTGTAACCCGTTCATTGTATTGCAGCTCGCTTAGGCTTAGTGTTGTGATATTGTGGTGGATGCAGGCTGATACTGATACTGATAGGCCCCTACAGGGGAAAGTTTGCTAAAGTTTTAGAGTTAAAATTGTGTTTTAAGTTGGCAATAGTCGCATGAGCATGAATTAATAAAACACTTTGCTAAGTTTTACAGGTTGACCAGTATTCATAAAAAAAATCTTAAGAAAACTATAAAATTTTCTTTATGCTCTATAATTTCTACTTGATTTGCACATAGATAAAAATTTACGCAACATTGGGGTCAAATGCATTGTTAGAGTAGCTCATGTTTACTTAAATTCTTAAGGTTGCAATTGAAATACTATTGAAGTCCTAAGGTGCTGAGTTTTTACAATAACTTCCAAAAAAGAAAAACAAAACAAAAACAAACAAAAAAAACCAACTGTCATGTAAAATTTCTAGACTAGTGCAGAGTTACTTTAGTATTGAGATCTTGATCTCGAAACTAAATCTTAAGTTTTTGATACGTTAAGATCAAGATCTAGATCTCATCTAGCCAAACAGATACGGAGTTCTCCCCCCCCTTCTTTCCGTTTTAGGTTGTCATCTTGAATTGTCTTAATTTATGAAACCATGGTTTAAATTGAATCAATATTCTATATCTCCAACCAGTGTCTGCACAATCTCGATCTAGATCTAGACGTTAACAACTGTAGGCCTACAGTATGTGTTTTGTTAAGGTGATTGTTGATATATACTGTTTAATAGAGAAAACAGTGGGATCGCCAGCAGCCAAGTCTTTTAATGTGTAACTTTTACAGTGAAGTGAAATATAGCCCCTAAATCTAAATGTTGAATTGAAGCTGCTGCTGCTGATGTATGGCATAATATTATCTGTGAAGTTTTGGTAGGTAAAGCTGCTTTTTTTCAAAGTGATCTGAGCACACAGCAGAGTAAAGAGTAGGCACATAGTTTTTCTTTCTGAAGTCATTCCTTGACAAGGTTAGGTACATTCTTCGCTTTGAAGGGAAAGTGTTGAAAGGTTATTTTGCCATTATTTTTTAAATCTTCTTTGGAAGAGCATCCAAAAGCAGCATAATATGTGCCCATTATTATAATTGTTTATTTAAAATGGCAGTTAGTCAAACAACTACTGTACAAATTATAAATTAGTGTATAGATGTTCCCTAAACCCAAACACTAGGCCTTAGAAATGGTAAACTGTAGCCACATGCAATGAAACGGTATGTTTTCTGTACTGATTCATTTGAAATTCCCAACTTTCCAGTGCAACATTTGGGGTACAGCGCAACTTTTTTGTGCAACATTGGCACTTTTCCAGTGCAACTTTTGGCACATTTTTTGCACAACTTTCCGCAGGGATAGACATTAGGATTTATTTTTCCCACAAGTTATTGGAAAAAGGAGTCAGTGACTTAACTGGCTTGAAACCATTCCTAACAAGTCGGACATGGCATCTAAAACTTTTGAGAAAAAGAATTATTCAAAAAATTTAAAATCTCTCAGTATGGCTCAAAATTAACAAACCTCTATGTTTCACAGAACTCTACAATCTCGTATGACCTTTCTAAAATGCTAATGCCAGTGTGACGATAATGAGTATTTCTTGTTTACATATTTGTTTGCTTGACCAAAATATCTTGTTCAAACTTTTTTTTTTTTTCGCCAATTTGCTTTCCATCTTGATCTTTTCACAGGCTAAAACGGTAGCCGGACTCATCTTCAGCTACAAAAATAAGGAAAAAGATATTTCACAAAGTCATGTAGCGGTCCTCATCAATTAGAGTTAGGTACATTACATAAGAGTGATGATGGAGGCAAAAATTTCTCTTGCAGGAAAAATAAAATTCAGTTTGACAAGAACAACACTTATCTAACCAATCCATGCTTGTGCTGTTTTAAGTCCCATCTGGAAGAGAGAGAGAGAGAGAAAAAAGTAAAAAAAGAAGGAAAATCAGAATAGCAACAAATAAAAAAGATTTTTAGTCTGTACTGTAGACAAGTGTCAAAAGTCATAAACTTTTTTATCATTTCACAGCAATTCCTTCATCATAATGTTTAAAACATTACTTTGGTAGATAATTTGCAGCCACTGTTTGGATATATAGAGGCCGGGAAAGAGATTTCAAATTCATTTCAACTCACCATAACTTGTTTTCTCATTGCTGCTACATCTGCACTTGATTCATTCAAGAATGCCACCACTTGATAACATATGTGACGCACTTGGAAAATGAAACAAAATGTGATAATGAGATATATCAGCTTTGAAACCACACAAGCACAACATGAACTAATTCAATGTGAAATTGAGATCTCATCTTTTTTTTTTAATATCTTATTGAGAATTTGATTTGATCTAAAAGAGATAAAGAATTATTGAAAGCTGAATTATAGTATAACATAACAGCAAAGTGTACATTTTTTTATTAAGACAGCATCAACCTCTTAAGCCCTCTTTTACTTATCTGAAAGGCTAGAGACAAAACTACAGTGCAGTTCGTTTTAATCAAAGTAGCCAGTAAAAATATTGGCCTACTGCTTTGACTAATATAGGACACATTGTCATAGTCTGATCAAAAGTCAAGGATGGGAAGTAATAATGTACTGCACAGAATTTATGCCTGTACAGAGATCTATTGTTCAATTTCATCCATATTGTTTTCTTTTAGATCCAACACTGCAATCAAACAAGGGTCGCTCAAATTTGGGTATGCTTATACTGTAATTGAATCTTATGGCACCCACCCAAACCACTGTCCATTTCTCTTACTTCACCATCCTGCTCAAGCCCCCATTGTCATATTGGTGCACTTATAAGTACTTCACTGGCGATGAGTGATTGCTTACTTTTAATTCTATTTCATGTAAGAGTCCGTTGCTTCTAGATCAATTGTGTCCTTCCCATCCCCAATGAAAATCTTTAGTACAAATTTTTAAACATATTTTATTTGCCTTGTTGCTCATTTCATTTTTCCTTTTATTTGTGATGCTTGCCTTTCCTATCGATTCTAGTTATATGATAGATCTATAAAAAACAAAAAAAAAAAAAGATCACACAGAAAATTGAAAGTGATATCTTTAAAAAGCATTCCTTGTATAAGCTGATTCGTTGATGTCAATTTCTTGAGCATCGATTTTTACTTAAAATTTAACAAAACCAAAGAAGAAAAAAAAACCATCAAATCACAAATATGAGCAATTTGAATAGTCCAACTTCAATTTTTGAGGTTTCCAATGAATAACGTGTCGTCAAGTTGTAAGTTTTTAGGCTCGCTTACTGTTCTTTATCAAGACTGACTGATTTTATTTTTTACATAGCTGTTAATAAGCATCGCATTGAGCAATTGAAAATATTTAATTATGCACTTAAATATTTCTGAATCAAGTACTTTTTTTCTTCTTTAAATAAACTATATTTAAAAAGATCAACTTAATCGCCGTCTTGCAAAACCTGAAAGTGCCCTGAACAGTAGCGTCTTTGAGGCTCAAAGTGATGACCAGTACAAATGAAATATGGTAACAAGGCATTTCAGGTGGAAAAATTTGATCTTCAATCATATGAAAATGAAATCAACATTCTTACATTGTGAAAAAATACTACAAGGAACTGATGCACCTTAAATCATTTTTTTCTTTTCAGGTAAAGTTATATTCTGCTTTCATGCTATGGACAGGTTATTACATTTATGCTATTTATTTCTAATCACCAAAATGTGTGCTTAATCATTTAAAATATCAAATTACATTTTGCACAAGTCTCCTTGACAATGCTGCCTTTAGTCTTAAGCACAACAGTTTTATTCCAGAGCTCAACAGCAAGTTTTTCAAGCTGTGAGAAGAAAAAAAAATGTGACAACAATGAAATGTGACATGATTTTTAACATAATACTATAATATTTTACATTGCAGTAGGCTATGGATTCTGCAGGATCTTGTGAAGGCATGTGCCCTTGCAGACATGATTTTTGTATTTAAACCATGTACAAACTGTATATAAAAAAAAAATCACTGGGGGAGGGGGGAATTATTTTTTTATAAATCCGTTTCTCTTTAATGTTCTAAATAAACATCAAATTAACATAAAGAGCCTTTTTTACATCTTACATGACTTGGTGGCTTGGTTCTATGGGTACCCAATCCATAGATAAACATACTCTAAGGTGTACCATAATAATGCAACACATTAGATACTAAATTCTATCATCAGTTATACTGAAGATGCGAAATCCCAAGCAATATAAGCACAAAGAAGACTCACTTAATTCAAATTCAACATATTATTTCTTAAAGCTTGCTTTTTCCTTCAAGATTTTGAGGTTTTCTTCGCCTTGACAAAATATTAGGTATCTAAAACTTTGGGAAAAATGAATTTCTTTCTTTAGGAAGCATCTGAGATATGTTAAACCAAAGCAGAGGAAGTGTGAAAACCTTGCAAAAGTCATCATTTGTTGCCAAATTTTTAATTGGCACTCAAAGAGTCCAAGAATCATGTAGTGCAGGGTGCAGCTTTGACTGGATAAATATTTAATTTGCGTCGTGAGTATTAGAATAAGGAACATTAAAGATGTCATAATTATTACTTTGACCTTTCCGGTACATTATGTGCCAAGAATAGCACACGCTTATGATTTTAAAATATTTTTCAAACAAAATCACGTTAAGACTCTGTGGCTCTCAGAATGTGTCCATGGGTCTTTTTTTACATCCAAATATCACGGCTGTTAGTAGCTTGCATTTTAGTTTGACCTCGCTGCACAGAGGTCAC
>BLXT01003750.1:266163-281393 GCA_019648995.1 Plakobranchus ocellatus | reverse complement strand
TTGTTACTGGATAATCCAAATACGTATATTTTAAAATAAATAAATAGAAGATGAAATTACAACATACAAATAATTATCATAGTTTAATAAATATTAATTATATCACAGTAATTGTCCTACCAGGTGCGATTTGTAGAAGGTGTGTTGTCAATATGTGGTGTAGTTTCTTAAGATGATTGTAAAGCCATGTGCTCGATGTTTTTCTATGTGTGCGATCATTTGGTGGCTGTTTTCTGTTCCCTACTCTCCGAGGAGGCCTACTCCGAGCATGCATTTTTTAATGTGTCCAATGCAGTGTTTCTCAAGTAAATGTTGTTTTGGAATGATTTTGTGAGGAAACCTTCTGTAAATTGACATGTAATTTTCTTTTGCTGCTTGTATGTCTGTTAAAAAGCTGGGATCTATAGGTTTTGTGTGAGATATGGCGTTGTGAACAGTACAGAAGAGGAAGCATTGTTAAGGTCGTTAAATAATATCAGGATGGTGCATGCTTTGTCGATGAGGAACGAATTGCTTGTGAGAGTTCATGTTTGTTTGACGATTGTTCCTGTGAGGTCTGTTCAAAGTTTGCCCCAAAGGCGTTAGGAACTTGTGTCTGTTTGTTGCTATTTGTATGTCTAAATAGCGTGCTGCGTCTTCTAACAATTTATATGGTTTTAAAACGATTCCTAGTAAAATGTGACGGTAAGGAGGGATAATACTATCTAACTCTACGTCTACAATATAATGAATACAGTACATCTGAATGGAATAGGAGGAAAATAAACGAAAGTTGTAACTTTATTAACACATCGAATGTAAAAAAACTTACATCACATCACTCAAATTTATGGTTTTCATAGATTTGAAAACATATTTAAAAAAAGAAAATTGCACGTTCCATTTTTAATTAACATTTAAATCGAACTAGTGGGAATTAAAGGTAAAAATATTTCATGATATAAAGACTTCAGAAATGTGTTTATCACACTCACAAATATTATGATAGGATTCCCAACCCAAGATCGGGTTTTAGACAAGATGTAAAGAAAATAATTCCAAAAACAGCGATTTTGATACTATGAGTAGTTTTGAAGATATTGTGATATGAAGGAGAATTTTTTTTATTTTGTTACAAAATTGCGGCAGGCCATTGCCGCATGATTGCGCTACCTTGTGCACACTGCTATTATCTCCGTTCGGGTACCTGCCTGATACCGACTCTGATTGATGACCCCAGGTGCGGCCGGTGCATTATAACAAAGTCTCAGTCGCCTAAGTTCACAGTAGGTTTAGGGGCTGCTTGGCTCGGCAGCATGAACTAAAATGTAATTTTTAAGGCGAAATGCTACGCTGTGTAAGAAATATAATTGTGGGTGTAAAAATACATTCTACCAATTGGTCATGATTCATTCTATTCATTGATACCAAGTATAATAATGTATATAGATCAGTGATTTTATACAAATTTTTAAAAACACTCCAAAATAGTGTGTTCACAGGGAAAAATCTCTATTGGCCTAGTGCATATAGAGGGAAAAACAAGGTCTTGACACATGTGATGGGAAAAGGTTAATGCCCCACAACTTCTTAAAAAGGATACAGTACATTTTAAGTTGAGGTGTCCTAAAGTGGGGCTCCCCCTCTTATCCCAAAACTTGATTCTTTACCTTGATTCAAAGGCTAGGCTTCAGTACATATCTTGGTTTACATCCAGATTAGATTTAGATCAGACTATGACCAGGTCAAAGTTAAATCTTCATATAAATCTACACGTAGATTTTGAGTCTAGGTCTAAAGATCTAATATGGAATCTGGAAAAGGATGTCTAAGTGAGCCATTTAATAGCATGAACCAACCTTGTAGCTTTGTGCATGGAAGTGGAGATCTTGATCCAATTCCATCCATAGGGCAATTTTTAAAGGCTGACCTTATTTTCCCAAACGCTCAGACAAAAGAGTCCGACCTTATTTCCCAAACGCTTTTATATTTTTTAAAGAAAGAGAGAGAGACAGAGAGTTCAGTAAGAAAGATTTACAGTGAGGCTGTGAGTCAAGAGGGATAGGCCTACAGATAGAGACAGTATGGACAATGTCAACATTAACTAGATTCTACTTAAAACAGAATCGACTTTTATAGAAAAGAACAAGAAAAAACTTATAAGATAATTTATTGGTCGTTGATGGCGGCAGTAAAAACACAGATATTTTATGTTTTTGAGACCCATGCCTCTTGGTTTACCTTCATCAGCTATCAACGAAATTATAAGAGTCCGCGACCATAATATATATTGTCTAAGACTAGCAAAATTTACATTATAAGTTGGCCTACGGCCCCTCGATTTCGCCAGTAACGTGAGGGCAGAATAAAAACGGTAACACTGGTATACTGTAGGCCCTACTCATATTCTATTCAGCTGATGAAGTTAGATTTCGAGGCACGGGTCCCCTAAACAGTGCGTTCGGGAAAATAATCACTTCGATTTTAAAACTGAATCAGTGTCTAGATCTATAAAAATGCATTTTTATGAATTTCAATACAATTCAGAGAACAGATATTCGTAATCATAAAAACAGTTCTGCATTTGACAAATTACAATTACACCAGACAACTCGTGCAAGGTGCGCGGTTTTGACTTCTCTCAGAATTGCCAGGTGCTTGTAACATGAAGGGGCCAAATCAGAGCTAAAAAAGGACAAATTTGATAATGTGGTCCATGAGGTCAAATACTTAATATAGCCCTCAGCTTTATAGAGGGGATACATAAATGAAAGGTTTACCTATTTCTGAGAATAGCCTGTCCTCGTTTACATGAAATTTGAAAAGACGATTTTGTTTTCTGTGCCAGTCTCTAGTGATTCATGATACAATAATGATTTACTAGCTTGAAGACCGGTGAGGCCAAATTTGGCGCTAGTGGCCAAACGACTAACGGCGGGGCCAATTTGGCTCCACGTGAAACTAGATGGCAATTGGCAACCCTTTTCACTTGCTCGTTTGGTAACTTAGTAGATCTAGTACACACAACAGGGTATCAATCGTACTAATACACTAATTGCCAGTTTGTTCCGAAGGCCTGTGAAAAGAGACCAGGGCGAAACACAGGCCTGCTCTAATCTAAATGGACTCTACTTTTCATTTTTGGCCGTTTAGACTAGAAATCATCAATAGTTC
This sequence comes from Plakobranchus ocellatus, assembly GCA_019648995.1. Taxonomy (NCBI): domain Eukaryota; kingdom Metazoa; phylum Mollusca; class Gastropoda; family Plakobranchidae; genus Plakobranchus; species Plakobranchus ocellatus. The sequence goes on along the minus strand of BLXT01003750.1, from coordinate 278,240 downwards.
TTAATTTAAGGCTCAATTCACAAGAAAACAGATTGATTTTTTTTTTTAACTCTAGTGTCTAGCTGTAAAGGAAATCAGTAACGGTGAGGGGGTTTTAGATAGATATTAGATCTAATTTAGAATTGATTTAAGAACACAATCTTGGTCTAGTGTAGAGCGAAATTTAGATCTTGGTAAAGATTTACCTAAAGATCTCCACCTCAGTTTCATTGATTATTCTAAGACAAAGTAGAACAATCTAGAACATGTAGATCTAGATCTAGATCTAGAGCTGTTTAGTATGCTAAAAAAAAAACTAGACATCGACGGGCCAGATCTGAGAGTAAATAGAAATTTATACTGGGATAAGATTGCATCTATAAGAATTGAAGGAGATAATAGTGATTTCAAATCCATCAGAAGAGTTGTGAGGCATGAATACATGTAATGACTCCTGATCTTTTTAACCCATATAGATCTAGTGAAATAATCTTAACTCTCAATGAATCTATTCTTTTCACGCTACTGCAATTTTGCATAATGGTGGTATTTTTTTAACAACCTTATTTTGTAAGGGAATAAGCTATTGTGTCATATTACCCATCATTTTGTGCAGAATTGAATGGAGATTCATTCTCTAATAACATTTTGTTCATATTTTATGTATTTTCAGAACAACGTACATTTAATTAAATGAACAAAATCAAATCTGAAAGAGAAAAAATTGTATACATCAACAAATTCAAAGACTTCAAAGGAGGGAAAAAAAACAGTTTTGATGAAAACTTCATGAAATATTTATTCTAACTTAGAACAATATCTGTGGGAACACAAAAAAGTCAAAACACAGAAAAAAATATACATTCGGTGTGTTTGGTATAGACATGAAGTGACAGTGTAAATTTCAAAAATCAAGCTCCAAATTTAAGGGAAAAAAAAATACAGCAAGTTCAAACTTGAACTACGTTATTTTTTTTCATTTCTGTTACACTAGGAGGTTATACAAAATCTTTTTTTTTTTAAATGATAAATGAGGCTTTATCCTAATTTTCTTTCATTTTTATAAAGAAATGAATGCAGACAGAACAATAGCACCAAAAAAAAAACAAAGCATACTCTTATACACTGACTCACTCAAGTTGGGCCTCACTCATACAATTCACTCAGCTAGAAGCTTCAAAACTCCTCAATGAAGCTTTAAGTTACAAAGAATAACCATAACACAAAATTATGTTGCAATAATTGGTATGTCTCTCATTGTGGGAAGCAATGGAGTTTATCGCTAAAATTGAGCTTTATATTTGTTGAAATAAAATTACAGTTGCAAGCTGAAATTGAAATAAGTTGTCTCTGTTCCCAATATTGTTAAATCTGAGGATATATAACTGATAAAATTTAATGTTACAAAAATTATACATTAGATTTTTAATTAATTGAATTTATTTTAGATCAAGCTAATGATGTTGAAAGAAAAGTGGTGTAAAAACAAACATGTTGCACACACTTACTCATGGTGGGCTTCCCTCATGTCATACAGTTTTGATCTTCTTGCAAACAAAAAAAAAGATCATAAGTTGAACAGGAATGCCTTGATTTTACCTCTTTTTTAAATTTAGAATAATATAATCTGCAGTTACCTCTTTTTTTAGAAACAAAAACCCTCATTGGATGTGACCCCTTTTTTACCTGCCTAACTAGTGGTACACTTCCATTGTCCTCTATCATTCCCAACAGTCTAATAAGTTCCAAAGTAAAGTCTATCTGATTATACTGTTTAGGTCTCTGTAATTCTGGAATATCTTTATGGTTATGTCTAAATTCATTGTTCATAATATATCTATTTACACGAGCAATGTCTATAAAATATAAAAATAAAGTCTTCAACCATTTATTAGTTTTTCTCAAAGAATTGCATATTCCTATTAACTTATCAGAATAATCAACACCATTCATGTAATTATTATAATCTTTAACAATCTTTGGCTGGCTCACCTGTAATTTTTTAAATTGACCCCCCTCATTTGATCTAGGTTACCTGATAACATCAGATGGCAGATGCACAAATGAAATGAGTAAAAGAATAGCTATGGCCAAAAATACATTCCAAAAATTGAAACCAGTACTTGCAAACAGAAGTATGAAAATCAAAATAAGGGTAATGAAAACATTTATACATAATATATTGTCAGTACTTTTGTATGGTAGTAAGTGTTGGTCAGTAAACATGGAACAGAAAAACTAGAAGCTGTAGAGATGCAATTTATTAGAAGAATGAAGAGGATATTATGGAAAGAAAAAAAGTCCAATGAATTGGTACTTAAAGAGGCTAATCTTGGGCGATCACTAATTAAAATCATAAGACAGAGGCAACTACAGTTTTTAGGCCATATTAGCCAACAACTCACTCCAGTATCTCTCTCTCTCTCTTTCAAAAAGTGATGATGACATCTAATTTATTTCTTATATAGGCCTACTGCACAAATCTAAGGCATTAAATAGAAAACTAATATACCACATTGCATTCAATTATCTTTCAAAAACTATAATAAATGTGTGCTATTTGAATTTAGCAATTCAGTGCATTTCACAAAGGCTTTATGAATTTTTTCAAAGCTTTAACTCCTGCACTGAATCTAGAGACATTGAGAATGTACAAGTTGAATCTACAAGTCACCCATCTAATCCTAAAGTAACTGTTCACTGGTACATCACTCAGGATAGATGTATGGTGCAAGGCCCCACTAGTCAAGTGGCTATGTGGACGGAAACCTTTATTTCTTCATTTAATGATTACATGCTATTTGTCAATCAAATTCAACATCAAACTTCAAAACTCTTGTGATATCTTCACCACCAAAAACGTCATCTAGCCTACTTCAAATCTTGGTCCAAAGAAGCCTGCAAGAGTTCTACAAGAGTTCCCTTCCAATAAAATAAATTGTATATCTAGTTTCCTAACGAGCGTGTCAAATTCAAATGCCAACATGGCCAAATCAATTTCCGCACTTGAAGTAAATTTTTAGATGAAATTATTAAGATTAAATATTTATTCGAATTAGAAATGATTGATTTGAAAAATACCATCAAAGCGTACAGCTGCATCTAGAAAAGGTCTACATGAAGAGAGGGGTTTCACATGATCATCAAAGCTTACAGCTGCATCTAGAAAATCAAGAAAAATCAGTTGAAAACCTTGAAGACTGTTTGAGGCGTCTAGAGATTCACAACAAAAAATCTGGCGTGAAAATTCAAGAACTGGATCATAAAATTGAAGAATTTTCATCATCGCTCATCTTGTCTTCCAATAACCATGTCATTCCAAATCGCCGATGTGAAGATGATTCTCCTACAATGCCATATACAGTTATTTCTAATTCTATACAATGCATGTCATATCATGATGTTTTACTACAAAAACTGTCCTTATAACAAGTACATCTTCACTCAGGCAGTCCTTCAAGATCTAGCTCCTTTTCATCTCTGCACAAAGCATTCTCCTCTTCCAAAAAAAAAATCTTCTAGTGTGAGAGACAGCTCTATTCAATATTTTCACTCTTCAAGTGGTGTGGTTAGACCTGCAAGAGACCCACCCAATGTTCTTGAACATGATGTGGCTCCACTTGGTGATTCCTTACTTACTGGAATAGTTCAGAAGTAATGGCAACATCGACTCAAGAAGATAAAAATCTGTGTTTGGATACGGCAACTAACTACCCAACTTTTAGTTCACAGAGCAAAATCCCATTAGCACGGGCGCTTCCCCAATCACGGGGGTCAGGTTATCGTCAGCCACTGGGCCTCAGGACATAAAATTTTACCTGCGCTGCCAAGAATGGCATTGCCATGCCTGCTTGAAATTTTACATTTTATCACAAATTTGAAATAGTTAAAGCAAGAACTTAATATAGTGCAATCTTTTTTTTCAGTTATGAAGCATGTAGTAGAAAAAAGCCTGTTTTTTCTGATGCAATTTATGATGTCATGTGTGTCGTTATCATTTACTTACAAGTGCTTGAAAACAGGCAATTTGGTTCAACTGATAGGAAAAAAACGTGCTCGTTTAAAATTTTTATAACTTTTAAAAGGAGCTTGCGATTGTCTTAGAATATGTGTAAATGAAAGACAAAAGAATTGGTAATAAAATGCTATAAGACTCAGCCTCAAATGTCATATGCGAAGTCAGTAGGTGGTTTTGATTCAGACACTCTTTTTCAAAGATGCCGCTGTCAGTGTGATAACAGAAATGTGTGGGGATTAACTGGACTCCGATGTTCCTTTTTTATGTGTTGCAGGGGCCTTTCAAATGTCTGCATAAAATTGCTGATAGAAGACATTTGTTTCGTGGCATGGTTAATAAAGTGACTGATTGTCGGAGGTGAGAGTGTAGAGTGAAAATAGCAAAATAAATCCTACAAAAAGTGGTTTGTCTCAATTGATTTTGTACTCTTTGTTAATGTATCAAAGAGATCTGTTAATGTGTGTTTGGGAGGTGTTGGCTGCAGCATAAGACTTGCGAGCTGTGGGTGGTCTGTAAAATTAATGTCTTTATTGTGAAAGGCATTTTTGTTCTCTAATGTCACAAAGCTCTTGCCTGTGTTCTATTTTGGCTATCGTAGAATGGAATTTACCCTCTTCTTGTTCACCATATAAGCGCACACCAAATCTGTGTGCCCTCATCCAGTTACACAGCGTATTCACACAGCATTACATTTATCAATAACATGTGATGCTTTTACTTTCTTATTTGTTTTCGATTTAAGCACCGTCTAGCAATAGTCTGCATAAGTTCTATAATCTATCAATATGGTTCTTGTGTAAGTGTTTTATGATGCCTGGTCAACAACAAAAATCAATGGAAACATACATAAACTACACATGGTAGATAAATGCCAAGCTTATTGGTCAGAGAAAGATTTACATTATATATTTTTTAATTAAGGCATATAATATGCCATTTGCTTTTCCCTGTGCCTTTCCTTTTCTTTGATCGGCCCCAATTGATGAAAATGATGAGTGTTAGTTTTCTCAATTTTTGCAATTTCTCTTTATTTTCGTTAACTTAATTTTATTATTATTATTCTAATAATAAAGGTATGTTAGGATTATTTCATTGGCACGATTTGTTAGGTCTTTTAATAAATACTGTACCTTCTGCGCGGAAAAAATATGCTAGTAATTTATCTATAAATTGATCAAGAGATTTATTCATAAGCAACTTTGATTTGAGCATTCGAAGTCCATTTTTTAGAAGCCTAAGTTTAAAGCAGCACACCTCTTTCACTTTTTTACATTTTAAAATTTTCAATTGCTTTTTACGGTACTGAAACTGTTATTTTAAATAAATTTCAAAATAGTAAGGTAGAGTAAAATCGCAGGTTGCAAACAGTGACAATCAGGTATTAATTAATGCACTCACTTATTTATTAAACCAACTTTGGAAATAACAATCAAGACTTGATGAAAAGAGTTGATAAAATTGTTACTTCTTTACGGATTTCAATGAGGTATAGACCAAACTAAAGTAGAAAAATTGAAAAACAAGTACAAAAGACAAATATTAATATGTATTTCATAGTTTAAATATTACAAAAGAGGAAATAAAACCTAGAATAACCCCTTTTCATCAGATCAGTTATCTCCCCTTGCTTCCCTCACGGTCAGGGTCATAAATCAGCAGGTGTCAGGGTCAGCAGTACCTGGGCTTCACTTTTTGGGTGCTTATCAAGTGGGAATTTTCGCACCTTACGCTGCTAAAGGCAATATATAGGGAAAAACTAAACGTTCAGTTTTGTGATGGTTTTCGTCTCCGTGTGGAGTGGTGCTAGAATCGAACATTTAATGAAATTAAAATGTTATCACATGATTCTAATGTAAGTAGAATTACCATTCATGCTGGTATAAATGATTGTAAATTTAAAAATAAGGCTTTCCCCATCCATACTAAAACAAATTGTTCAGAATTTATGCCAGAAATTTTCCGATGTAAGTCTAAGAGAAATAGCTTTTTCATCTTTAATCCCCCCTCTGGAAGCAATGTGTGTCAGGATTAAGCCTATAAAAACAACATTATTGGATCTTTCTGCATTAATAATAAGTGCACTTTCATAAAGAATTTCCCAGACAACCAAAATTATAATTATTTGACAATGTCATAAATTTATCCAAGTATGGAGTAAATACGTTGCCAAAAAATATTAAATGGAGACAAAACAACACTCATTCATATCTCAAAAATTCCATCAATACCAGTAGGCCTCAGTTTGAAGTAAAGCCCACTCTTTCCTCAAGAAAATCTCCTAACTATTTTCAGATCACTCAAGTTGATTTGTATGAAGCCTTGCTTCATATCTTTACTAAATGACTTTACAATAACGTACCGTAATGTCTCAAATATCATATTCTAATTATTGGCCACGTCTTACTGGTCTAAGTGTAGGTGATTTATTGACCACTTTATAAATAAACTTGCAGACGTCTGTCATACGTTAACTTCTAATGGTTTTTCAATTTTTAGTTTTAGTGAATCTCATCTCAATGATAAAATTGATGATCGTGAAATAAATATACCTAGCTTTCACAATACGCGTAGAGATTCTTATGACTCGACCCATTCAGGCTTATGTGTTTACATTAAATCTAACTTCAGTTTCATTGATGTTATGATTTAGAACCTATCAATGTTGAATGTCTATTGGTGGACTTGATTTTGCTCAAGGACTCCCCTCTTGTGCTTTTATTTACAGAAACCCCAGAGAATTTGTAGAATGGGATTACTTTACATCAATGCTCAATGATGTTCTGACTAAAAATAAAAATTTTATGATCTCAGGGAATTTCAATATCAATGTCAAAATTCCTCAAAAACAATGGAATTCAATTATTTCCTCCTATAATATGCATCGATATGTACATGATTTCATGCGAGTCAATAATGCTTCCAGGTCTTGATTCATCATGGCCATGCACATACAAACAATCGAATAAAAGAAATTTGTGAGGTTCATAGTGGCATTAGCAACCACTTCCATATATCTCAGTATGGAAATTGGACAAGATTCATTTTAAAAGACTATTCATGAAGAAGTTCATTTTCATAATTTCAAACATTTTCAGTTTGATAATTTCATCAGTTAAGATGGTTTTAATTAATTACAGAATTTTTTGAGTACTAATGACCCATTTGATTTATAATTAAAATGTTTACTTCTATATCAATCAACATGCTCCTTTGTGTACCAAGCATGTTTACATCTTAGATTGTAAGTCAAATCATCTATCGTGTCTGCCTTTTGAAACATGGTTAATGTAATGATTTTTTAAAACAAAGGAACAACGAGGACAGGTTGATAATTAAATTCCATTTGCTAATAACTCAGTCAATTTTCGTCACATCGACCTAAAATTTCATACACATACTCTCGAACCATTTTCCTAAGCTTAACTAGAACAACAAGTTTGTGTGACGTCATTTGTAGCCTACTCATAATGCAGTGACGCGCAATGCGTGATGGGGTAGCCATGTTTATGAGACAATGGTGACTTCCAATGAACTTCTCATCAAACAGCGCTCTGTTATCGAGTTTTTGGCAACTGAGGGATATTCTGCTGCAAACATTCATGCAAGAATGAAGACAGTTTATGGTGAAATGTGCATTTCAGACTGTGCAGTTCGCAAATGGCTGAGAATTTTTAAAGGGGAAGACCCCAGAGAGACAATTCTGCGTGATCGAAAGCGTTCGGGTATGCCCCTTTCCGCATCGGACATGGCTCATCGAGAGAAAGTTGACTGCATGATTAGAGGAAACGGAAGGGTCAAACAAAAGGAAATTGCCGATGAAGTAAGCATTTTGAAAGAACGAGTGCACCATATCGTCACAACTGTACTGGGTTACCGAAAAGTCTCTGCCCGTTAGGTCCCAAGACAGCTCACTGAAGAGATGAAAGCGCAGAGAAAGGACATGTGTACTCAACTCTTAGAGCATTGCAATGCAGAAGGAGAAGCATTTCTGCAACGCATTCTGACTGGAGGCGAATCCTGGGTCTACCACTACGATCCAGAATGTAAAGCCCATCGATGGAGTAAAGGCACAAAACTTCTCCAAGTCCAAGGAAGTTCAAGGAAGGTCTTGTTCACCGTTTCTGGGACATGGAGGGAGTGGTCCACAAGGAATTTTTGGAGCAAAGGCAAACTGTGAACTCTGAGCGATATATTTCAACACTCCAAGCTCTCAAGCTCAGACTCAGACGTGTTCGGTGTGATAAGGACTCAATCCTGCAACACGACAATGCGCGCCCGCACACCAGTCGCCAAACTCAGGACGCCTTAAGGCAGCTGGACCTTACGACCCTACCGCACCCTGCATACAGCCCCGATCTTGCCCCCTCTTACTATTATTTGTTTCCCCAACCCAAGAACTACATGTACCTGAAGGGCCATCACTATGACAATGATGAGGAAGTTATCGCAGATGTTCGCAGATGGTGCCGTGCACAACCGTCTGAATTCTTTGCTGACGGCGTGCGCCAACTAGTGAAACGTTGGAGGCTATGTGTTGATCGTAACGGTGACTACGTCGAAAAATAGAGTGCTAAGAATGTTGCTGAGGTATTAAGTTTTCGATTGACGTATTGTTTATGTATATGCTGTGAAAAATTTTAAAGTTATGATTAAACGGAACTTAATTATCAGCCTGCCCTCGTACATCAAATTATGAATCAGAAATTATATTTTGAGAAAATCAAATTCTTCCAAAAGACATGTGGGCTGCTATTAACCAGCTTACTGGTAGGAAAAATTACTCCGTTACATCTCCATGTAATAATTTAACTGCTGATGATTTCAGTTCTTCCTTTGCATTAACAAATTCAGTTTCAAATTATCTTTCTTGAGACAATATTGAGGAGGCCACTCACAATATTCACAGTTTTTGTAAGAAAAATTGCTCAGACAGGTGAACACAAAATGTATACCTTAAATGTCCATTGCTAGTGTACTTTTATATTTTTAAAACATGTAAAAACCAAAAACAACATCTTCATTTGATGGCATATCAATGTATATGCTTAAATTGTCTGCTCCACATATTGCTGAATCACTTGTATATATTTATAACTTGTGCATTAGTAAGAATTAATTCCCAGAAGTGTTCAGGAGAGCCTTAGTCATTCCAATACATAAGAAAGGTGAAATAAAATTAACGTCTAATGACAGGCCTATTTCAATCTTGTTTAGCGTATCCAAACCTTTAGAAAGACAAATTTCTTCATCTGAATCAACATTTAACTCAGTATAATTTAATTGCATGATGGCCAATCAGGTCTTTGGACTAAGCACTCTTGTGAAACAGTTCTTATTAGAACTAAAGAATTCTGGTTGAAAGCCATCATTGTGGACAAAATTAATGGTTCTTTGTTTGATGACTTTGAGCAAGCCTTTGATACCATTGATTACAGCATCTTTATTAACAAGATATCATGTTACTTGATATTGTCAAAAAATCGGTGTCTCTTTTGGTGCACCTACAAAATGGAGCTCTCTACCAACATAAATACAGTGTCCAACTGCATAGTTTGATTCACATTTTTTGCTTCATATTCAAAAATGGAAATTTAACCTTACATTGATATTGATTTGCACATTCAATTATCTATTGTTTAAAACCAAATGAAAATGGCTTTGTGTCTATTTTGTAACCATTATTAAATAAAAGGTTAACCAATCTCTCTCTCTCTCTCTCTCTCTCTCTCTCTCTCTCTCTCTCTCTCTCTCTCTCTTTCGGGTATCTTTCTTTCTTCTGTCTGTTTCCTGTCCTTTTTTCTCTGCTGCTTGAGTTTCAAAGCAATGCTTATCAAGCAATGTTTGCTACATAGTCACTGTCAACATTTCTTTGCATATAGAGTAGCATACTTTAACTATGAACGATACCCATTTTGACTGATCACAAAAAAAAATCAGTGAAAAAATCGGCATAAATCATGTTTGAAATAAAGGTGCTGCAAATTTTCACAACTTTAGCTTATATAATGTATTAAAATATACTTTTTCATATAAATACTAACTTTGCCACATAAAACAAATCAATGCTAAATAATAAAGAATCGAATTACTTAAAAAGCAACATATATAAAAATTATTGCAAAAATTTTGGGACTGATTAGTGTCCTTTACAAGTGTTTGTAATAATAGCCAAGAAATAAAAGTGGAAAGAAGACTGGTTGTTTTTCAGAGCAGTTTACTTGACAGTGCTAATGTTTTCCTGATGGCTCTCCCTTCGTGATCTGGGCACCTACTTAATATGATTGGATCTCGTTGAAATTCTGCAACCAATCAGATAAGATGTTTCTTCTGATCATTCTGCAGATTTTTGTTTGTGGATAGATGGATTAGACTGAGATACGCTTTGTCAAAGTTATGCACGTTTATTTGAGAAACATGATCTTTTCTACTTGCGGATATTGCATCCTGACACATGGGGTACATTTTTATAATTGTAATGTAGGCATCTATCCCAAGTTTTGTGGGTCTTAAACTTTCTTCCCCGATCAGCCACACAATGGCATGGCGTGACATCTCGCTGGTGCCCGAGCATGTTATGTTATATGCTCATACTCAGCTTTGGTTCTCTATGAGATAGATGAAAAGTGACATCACCTCTACAGGCCATGAGAATCATACCATTGTGTCTGATCAAATTAAAAGAGCTAACCAAGTGGGTTTACTTTTACTTTATGTCAAATGCTATTTTATACATTAACTTGTTGCTAGTCCACTAGTTTTTATCTTAGGCAAAATATGAATTGTATAATTGGTGAGCTTGAAAAAAGCTATTCAGAAAAAGAATATGTTCTATTTGAATTAATCTATTTGTACATTTCTTTAGGATTCGATATAGATTTAGGTCTAGATTTACGCACCTTCCTTCAAACTTCAACATAATTAGTCAAACTCAGAATAAAATCATTAAGCAATGAGAAAGAACATCAAGTTAAATATTTTGATCAGATATAAATTAATTTTTGTCCAAATGTTTGCTGAACTTGGTCTTGCAAATTTAATTAATTATGTTCATATATACTTAAAGAATTCTTTTTAAATCATAAATATTTTGGATTTCTTGCCCCAAAAAACACAAGCATGCCAAATTCTTTAAAAAATTGGTATGCTTTTGAGTTTTTGGGTGCATTCAAATTTTATTTCAAAGATAACTTTTTTTTGTTCTGCTAGCTCCCTTATATTACCTTATCACGTTTTTCACTAAAAATATGGTCACTTTTTTTTATTCATTGATGGCTTTTCGATTGTAAAAAGTTTTGGTTTGGGATGGGCAAAGCTCTCTTGAGATCTAGTTTTAGTGTGGTTCCAGTGAATATAAAATGTGTGTTATTGCCATGTAGGATGAGTCCTATTGATTTGCATTGTTGCTTGAGGCTAAAATCCACAAAATTACCTTTTTCTGGTTAAAGATGTTAGAAGAATGTTTGTTATAAAAAATTTTAGGTTGTCAAAATAATTATTAGGACATTCTAAGCTTGCATAGCAAATTAATTTTTATCTCCAATAGCCATATATTTGAAAGCTTATGGACCATTCCATGTGTAGTGTGTCACACCCGAAGACGACTCTCAAAGAGATCTTTAATGTGGCTGACAAATCAAAAAATGTTTCCTAATAGAGAATTTATAATATTTGTGTACAAAAATGCTTGCCCTATTATGATTTTGTTTAGAATTACAGCCTTCACAATAAGCAATCTATTTTAAAGCACTTCATTTTAATTACAGTAAAGATCCTGTTTTGTATAAAATAGTAAAACGTGTGTGATGTGTGTTACATCTTCAAATTGGTACTAGTTTATTAAGATTTCCAGTCCAAAGTTTATGTGTGATTTATTTCTTATATAAAAGTAAATCACACAATTAATGATGCAGCCAGCATGAGTGATGGTTCAAAATTTTTTAAAAAGGTTTTTTTTTTTAATCTTGAAAGTAACAGATCTTATAACACCAAGCCATGGTTAACTCACAGGGCCCTGGTCATTTCAAGGCTCGCCGGTTCTTGAAAACTGGCCATTTCAGACAGTTTTTAAAAAATTCTAATG
>BLXT01003750.1:211232-227374 GCA_019648995.1 Plakobranchus ocellatus | reverse complement strand
GTACACCCATCGGCGTTAAATAATCGAAATGGCCATCCACTTTAGGAGGAAAACTGATAGGGACAGCAGTCCTCCACCAGTGCCCAAAAACATTACTGGGTGTATTTTTCAAATGCCCATAAATCACTCAATTTTTTTCAGTTAAATTGATGAAAGGGAAAAGAACAGAGTAAACTGTGAAATCAAAATTATATAGATATAATTTTTTCTTGTAATGTTGTGTTATTGTGTGAGTGCAAGAAATGGTAAAAAAAAAAATTGTTCTAAAATTACATAAAGCTCACAAGTCACATACCTGTTGTCCAATAAATTTCGTCCCATCAAATAAATTAGCTAGTACTCTAAATGGGACACAGGGTATGTATTTATCTATAATCCATGCAAGTTTTATGTCGACTGAACAATATTTAGCAAAGTTATAGCTGTCTTTGAACGTCAGGGTGAAGGAAAAAATTACATCAATTTTCTATATAAATTCACTGAATCTACGGGAAACCCAATACAACACCTAAGACTATTTTTTATTTACATGGACCTGTATTTGTGGTCCTAAAGTTTAACTGCTATCTTCTTCGTCTTAAACCCTTAAATAAACCAATTTGTGGGCCTTTTCAGCGGACATTCATGATGTCCTTGCATGTTTACTTTCCTCTTCACTCATTGTTTACACAACAACCGTTACTAGGAAACGAGATAATGTGGAAAACAATTTAAAAAAACACCACAAAAAATAGTATTGGCTCCAAAACAGAGGTAGGACCTTTACACAAAGATTATTTCCAGTTATATTGACTTACTTTTCATTTTTAGTTAGTAGTGCATTCATTTATAAGCTACTTGTTCATGTATGGTGAGAGCGTTTTTGACAAGATCAGCGGTTGGTTTGAGAAACGCTCTGAGCGTTTTTGACTGGTTGAAGAGTTAATTTTCAAGCTTTCTTGATGGTGACCAAGTCTTAGCACTCATGTGTTTGCTTTACTGTGCATTCACAGCAAGTGTTGGACGCCCATCCATTGATGGTCTTCTGTCAAAATGTACAATATGCCTCTTGGTCTATAAAAAATGTCCCATCTTTATTTTTCACAATACATTGATCTCTGCAATGCATGCCTCATTGAATGATATCATGATAACCATTCATCAAACTTTCAAAACATTTGCCTTAGCTTTGTGTCTCAGTCCAGAAAGCTCTTAAAATTGTTAATAGGTTTAGCGAATTTGGCATCAGGTGGATATTAAGTTTGTTTCTTTGAAATGTAAAATTATGTTAGTGTCAATGTCGATGTTATTGATGTTTTATAAATTTCAATCAGATCTGCTCTAATCCTCCTTCCCTTAAGAGAATACAAATTCAGATATTCTAAGCATTTCATCATTTGCTATATCTTGGTATTCCATTAAAATCTCAGTGACTCTCCTTTAAACATTTTTTATTGCTACTGATTGAAAATTTGGACTTGAAGTTGCACTGTTGGTTATGTTTTACACCTTCAGTCTTATATCAATGACATGTCTTTTAAGAGATTTAAACATCAAGACAATATCTGCACTCGATTAACATGTCTTTATCATTTGATATTACCTTTTAGTTGTATTAGGGCTGTGAAGAGGGCTGTGTTTATAACTGTCTGTAACTGTTTACAACTTTTGATACATCCAAAATTGATGTTCTCGTATGAAGTTGGATCTGAGTGTACAGACTTCCTCCCCATTACAAGTATTGGGCCAAAGCTTGTTCGCACCCGGTTTTCATTGAGCGCTGTCATCAGTTAACAAAGCTGCCAAGTGTTCCTTTTAAAAGAGATTTGTTCTGTTTTTTTTTTTTAATTTTTAAGCATCTTGTCCTGTTACTCTGTCATTTACTTATTAAGTCCATTTATCAGCAAAATTCTAATGGTATGATCGTGTCTTCAGTCCTTGTACTGGGTCAATTGCGGTGAAGAAGAAACATTTCACTCCCTTTCATTTGTTAACTTTTCACATCTCCTAGGTAATTTCCTTTTTCAATTTAGATTTCCAAACATGACAGCTATGTGACAGGCACAAACACTAGATGACTGACAGTCCAGTTTCAAAACAGCCGAGGAAATGCTTTGCCATTTTTTGTTATCAATCAAGCTATAGTGAAGGGGTGGGGAAAACGGAGCTCCTCAACTATTTGTGTCAGTTGTTTTTTTAGGCCCCTGGGCTAATTATAGGTGTTAGTTTAATCTCCTTGAAATGACTTTTTATCAAAAATGGCTTATGTTTGAGGGATTGTACAAGGTCTCTAATTTGAAGAGAAAACTTTTGTGAAGATAAAAGACATTATTGTATCCTTGAAGTATTATTAATGGTGTGAAGATCCTCCCGATCTAAATTCATGGAGATGTGTGTTTTGGCACATTTTTATAAAGCTGCACAATTGTATGAATAACCTTTGCTGTTCATGAGCACAATTGTTCTTCTAGAAAATCCTCCTTGCTATGAGTGCAACCTCCAATTCACAGAATGTGCTTTCTGTTACAAATTTCCTTTTATAAACATGCAATCTTGTCAGAGCAGACATCTTTCTTCTGAAAAAGAAAATTTGTCAAAAGAGCACATGATCTTGGGTCTACAAAAGAGTTATTAAGTCAGATCCCTCTCCATCATATTTAAAAAAATATATTGCATCAAATAGGCAAAATGTACTGGTAGTCAAAATTTGCTGAATCTGTTTGTAGCTAAGAGTCATCTTTCAAGTGTAATAAACTTAAGTATTTAAAGCAAAGGATCAAGTAAACAACAATCCATAATAGATGTTGCAATACATGCCTCACAAAAATACCAACCCTTCCTAATTTTTCTTTCCTTAGTTTCCTCGATTTTAATTTCCACACCTCCAGCGTTGTCTCTATTACCAGATAATTTAAGATTTTATGTCTCAGCTATAGATCTATCAATGTTGACAATGAATTTTGTTAAATAAATGTGAGTTCATTTTAACCTCTTCCTAATCCTCCTTCCTCTTCCTCCTCATCTTCCTTCTCCTCCTCCTCCTTTCCTTCCTCTTCTTCCTCGTCTTCCTTCTTATTCTCCTCCTCCTCCTCTTCCATCTCCTCCTCTTCTTTCTCCTTTTTCTCTTCCTCCTCCTCTTTTCTTCCTCCTCCTCCTTTCTCTCTTTCTTTTCCTTATCTTCCTCTCCTTATTTGTCTACTTTTTTTTTTTCTTTTCCATTATCTTCTCTTTCTTCCTCATTAGAGAGAGAGAGAAACAGACAGACAAATACAGACAGATCATGATATATATATATATATATATATATATATATATATATATATATATATATATATATATTACTTTCTTTAGGTTAATTTCTTCTTCCTTGAGTTGATTACTGAGCTCTGCAAACTTAATTGAAAAGATAACAAGTTTGGAATACTTAATCTAAAAGGAAATTCAGTTTTAAATCTATATTACCATCATTTTCCTCTTCAGAAAAAATTCCTTAAATTTGGCTGGAAAAATTTAGTGATATGAATAACATGTCTAAATTTTTTTTTGTGTGAAAACTTGTTTGGTCTTATATATAACCACCGCATGAATTAAAAAAACATTTAATGGTAGGAAAAAAACCTTTGAAATCTCAAAAGTTTATATGTAACACCAGATTCATCCATTCATCATTTTAAAACATAAATGCTAAAACTCTTTTATTTCATTTGATAAAAGAAACTGATTTCCAATTATATTGCCAGTAACTTTGTTTTATCATGGCTCTTACCTAACTCTTTCAAGGCGGATTTTTTTTGGGTGCAGACGGAATTCATGCCCAAGAAACATGAATAGAGAGACCTGTCAGCGCCGATATATCAGCATACATCCAGGCGGGGTGAAAATTAGCGCCGTTTATCGGTATACATCCGGAATGAGTTAAACTTAAAGCAAATTCGGGATGTGGCACCTTCAGATCTCTTAAAATATAACACAGGATTTTTGGAAAAGTGGTTTTCTTTGATTTGCTGAAGCTTTTCCCCAAAGCTTATTGGGGTAGATATATGTATAATTTTTTATTTTAAACTATGTACATTTATGAAATGTGAAATTTGCCCTCAAAATGATCTGGTTATTTAGATCTTAAAGTTCTATTTATTTTTGGTTCATAATGTATACACAGATTAGATTTCCTTGCTGTGTATAAAGACCTGTACAGCTATGATGTGAAACGTCAAGAATCAGCCATAGGAAGAATAGCTGCTTGGAAATCCAGGTATCGCTTGTTTATCAAATGGTCATTAATAAGTCTAGACCATCCTTTCTTTGTGTGACATTCATTTTTGTTGTTGTTCTAGTTATTTTTGTTTCATATGTAAATTGAAACCTGTTTTTGTATATACAGTGGAAACCTCTTAATTTGAAGTGCCAGGGAATAGATCAGAACTTCGAATTATTAAAAGGAACAAAAGTAAGGTTCAAAGATCACCACTAACTATTTAACCTACATTTGACACCCCACCCTTTCCTCCCCTCACCCTAGTTTGACCCCATCCCTTGTTATTAATGGCATTTCTGGAGTATGCCAGCTTTGTTAAAATAGTGATCGGCACTGTTTTGGGAGTGGCGATAGGAAAGCAATTTTTTTTTCTTATTGTGTTTTGTGGGGCTGTGGACTTCGAATTATGAGAATCGACTTTCTTTGATTTGGAATAATGAGTTCAAACTCAACAAAGCCAAAGAAGAGAAAAAAAATCCTCAGATCACGAATTCTCCGATTTATGAGAAATTCAAATAATCCGACTTCGGTTTTTGAGGTGTCCACTGTATGTTCCTTAATGTTCTGATGCAGATAATTTTTGGTGAATTATATGAATCTGTCAAGCTATGAAAATGAAGTGCTGTAATCATTAAATGTGTGCTTTTCTGAGTAAATAACTAAATTTTTCTCAGTTATACATTATGATATGCACCACATATCTCTAGGTTTTGATTTATCTTCCTCCATCAAAGTCTAGTGTTGATTCACCAGCAAACTTTTTTCATGTAAATTTTTCTCATAGCTTGTATAGACAAGAAAGAGAATATTTTTCAGACTAGCCATTGCACAAATTTGGTCAAAGATTATGATGATTGTTTCTCATTTCACGATGTTATATGTGATATTGTCAAGCTTTCCCAATAGTGTTGAATGAATCATAAAAATACCTTTGTATGTTTATGATTATGATCATTGTGTAAAAAGACAGAAATAAAATGAAAGCTACTTATTCTCAAATAGTACATCAAGAGAGCTCTTTTTTTAACTTGGATGCTTTTAGGCCCATGGCCTTAGGTTATTTACATAGCAATTTCAGAATATCACAGAGTAAAGAAACCAATTGGCAAAGAGGGAATGTTTGACGATCAAATGCGTGAGATTTAATTAGCAATGCAAAGCATATCATGTGAGTTGGATTTTCAAAGCATGATCTACCACCTATCTGAGTTTGTGTAGGTTTGAATATCGTGTTCAAATAATTAATAATAATACAATTAATAATACTATTTTAACTTCAATTGTGTAGGTTTGATTATCGTGTTCAAATAATTAATAATAATACAATTAATAATACTATTTTAACTTCAATTGTGTAGGTTTGAATATCGTGTTCAAATGATTAAAAATCAATACAATTAATAATATTATTTTAACTTCAAGACAACATTGAAATTTGATAGAATTGAAACCATATTAGAAGATAAGAGGATAGACAAAGACAAATTTGGTTTTGATTGCTCAGAGTTTTGTTGCTTGTTAGATTAAGAAAAGTGATTTAATTTGGACTAGAAGTGTGTTTCATGAGTTACAATTAGATTTATGCACATACATGTATATGATCTATCTATGTGAGTTAGTGTAATCTTGAAATGTCATGTTCAAATAAACACTTTTTTAAATTCCTAAACAAGATTAGAATAGAAATATTCTTAATAAAGTGGAGAAACCTAATCTCTTTATAGCTCCCTAACAAAACACATGAGAAGGGCAGACGAGCTAGATATTTAGGGCGGTACAAACAGTTCTAGGTAATGATGTGCTCGTCTTCAGAAATTAGGTTTAGGATTTTTTAAAGTATTTAAACTAAAGATTTACATAAGGCTTATTTAAGTAGATCTAGTTCTTTAGTATAGAAAGTAGGTGGAATTTGACTGGAATTAAATATATATCGTTTATAAATGTTTGTGCGCTTTTTTAAAGTAGACTTTGTTTTTTTCCAAGCTCTTGTGAATTTTTCAATAATAAAAAATGGACTCTGAACTTCCAAGAGGTGAAGTTAATATTATATACCATCAAATGCAAAGTCTGCTAAGCAAGTAACTTAAGCCCTTTAAAAGCCTTTATCACATGTATTTTCCATTTAAATTCATAATTTCATTTAAAGGAGAAACTGAACAAAGAAGTTTTTAAGTGAAATAAAGGCCAAGGGTCATCAATACTGATATTATTACCCTTATCAAAACATTCATTTCTGGAATCAAACACCATAACATTCAACTAAATATATGTGTGGATGGTCTTGTGTCTTGCAGAGCTGGCAACAAATTGTCTGTGGCCATTGAAAGTTCAGGCATGCTGATGCAGATTCGAATGCAGCATCTTGAGGCTGAAAGAAATGGGAAACTGCGGCAGCTCGAACAGCAGCTTTGTTATGGCTATAGTTTAGCACTCATTAGGTGAAAGAAATTGTTAATTTGTTTTTTATTTTTAATCATGTCTTGGGCCAGCCATAATGGATCTGAATTTTTCAATTATTAAAAGTTTCTAGAAACAAATGAATTGTTTGTTTTTGTTTTGTAAAAGTCATCTTGGAGAAAATAAACCTAACCCAATCCATTGTCATGGCTCATACTAGGTCGTAAAGAAAACTTTCTAAAAAAAATGTTTAGAATGTCATGTTTTCCTTCTTTGGCTTATTTTTCTTTTTGTTTTCCCGTATCTTGGGATGAAATCTCTAAATCCTGACATAACATGATGTTACGGTTTTTTTTATTTTATTTTAAAGCTTATATAGTTGTTCAATACACATGTATATATTTACTAGCAGATTCTTCTTTTTTTTTTCATACTTAAAAAAAAATAAGTTGCTTCAAATTTTGAATGTGCTCAAAATGGGCTAAAGTACTGCAGTAGTAATTTTGTCCTGAAAATAAACAGTTTAACTTAGCAGTGAATAAATTTTCAACTACAGTACAACGAAAACTTTTTTTATTCTGTTTAACAGGCAGAGAATATTTTGAAGTCATATTTACACAAAATGCCTTTCATTCCCTCTCTGCAGGTTTGTTAACCATTTGACTGAAAAGGCTCAGACAAAAGCGGTGGCGCAGCCAGTTCATCTTCTTGCAAGAGAGGTAATTTCAGAAAAAAATACAATAGATTCAGGTCAAGAATCCCATTTCTCAAGTGATTCTCACAAATCTAACAGATTTTTCTGTGCTGATATGATTTTCTTTTCTAAGCCTTGTATTTTTTTTGTATCCAATCATGTCCTAATTGGAGCAGAAAGTGCTATGCTGTACCCTTACACTAGTCAGGCTTAACACAAAGGATTGACAGATTACAAAAATAGAAAAAAAATATTCAGATAGATTTTACAGGCTGACCTCTGTCTGAAATCCTATTTGAATCACTATGCTTTAGCATCTTAACAAAAGTTAAAGTTTATGATCATGAATGAGGATCAAGAAGGTCAAATGGGTGTTCTAAAAATTTATTTTCTCTTTACATCAATGTCAGTTTGGCATTCCAGAGTGGATTGTTCGCTTGCGACATGATGCCACTCACAGTGCCTTACCTTGCTTGGATGCTTTAGCTTCGGGCACAGAGTGGGCTCTAAACTATCTCCAAAGAAATTTCTGGGAGCACCAGACGGAGAGCAATGTAAAAACTGCTGGCTCTGAGGACAAAATGCATCTCAAAACACCTAGCTCAAGAGAGCTAACAAAATCACCAAAGACTGCTGATATTCGAAGGACATTTTATGAATTTCAGAAGATCAGGTACCAGGTATGATGATTTCTTATGAAAGTATTCTTTGGACTTGCTCCATATTTCTACTATCTTTTTGATATATTGCTTTCAGGACTGCAGCCTGTAAAAAAGAGAACTGTGATTTTGATAATGGAGTAACCTTTATAATAACTGAGACTACCAGTGATTAATATTAGGCTTCCCAGAGATTTCATTGAAAGGACTCAAAACAAAAATCTTGTTAATTTGAAATAAAAAAGATTTGTTTCTCTTTTGCAAGAAAAAAAAAAACGCCAATATATAGATGATGCCTTTAATCTCACATTTCATTCTCCTTTCATGAGCTGTCCAAAGCATCATAAGCATTTAAAAATGAAAGAAAAAAGCTTAATAAGATTAATTATGTGTCCCAAGAGTGTCTCGTTCAAACTTTAACCATTGACTTGTGGCAAATTTATTGTGATCAGTGAAAGTTTGTAAAAGTAGCAAGATTCTGTCTCTTTTTTCTCAATGCTGAATACAGTATTGAAAAGTTGTAAAAAGTTACTTTGAACTTGTATTTGCATGTGTTTGTCTTTGTATTTTACCACACAGAAGACCAAGTCTGGACATGCAGGAAGTGACCGCATTGCGATGCTTGGCAAACTGCAAAAGTTAATGTTTCTAAACAAGTCAGTTTTAGGCCCAAAAGCTGGTTTTCCTTTTCAAAATTATATATATTATTACGTAATCCTCTATATCCAAAAAAAATTGTTTTTAAAAATGCCTCAATCTTTATTAAAACTTGCCCAGGAGAAAGTGGTAAATGAGAATTTGTCATAAAACTACTGTTTATTTTGAGGAATTGCAAAGACTTTAGTTTAAAAACAAATTTATGATGGCATATCCAGTCCAGTCATAAAGCTTGTTAACCACTTGATGACCTCAAGCTGATGCTAGTGGCAAGTTTGAATCTGCAACAGAAAATTGCTGTAGATGTTATTTTGCATTGAAGGAAAAAGAATATTCAATTGTAATGGTCAGTTTAATCCATTGTTTGGGATAATGATATAGATGAGGTAAAGCCTGATACCACTGCATTTATTGTCTCATGATACACTAAAATAGAATTCTGAGAACAGATATTGCCAGTTACAAATTTTAAGAAGGCACAAAAATAGTAGGAGGCTACGTATTTGTAGCACTGTGGAGTTTTACTGATCTTTCATATTGTGGAGCTTAATACCACTTAAAGTTATTCATTATGATGGTATAGGATATAGTTGGAGATATGCCTGATTATGCACACAAAGCAATATTTCCACTTTATTCATGATAAAATGAAGCAAATTTTAGCAACTTTGGACAAATTTGAACTTTACTAGAGCATTGTTATTTTCAAAAGTAATTTCATAAAAAACAAAGCTATCTTTTTAACTTTTTGAGGAAATAATGAACATCAATAAATAGCTGCTGAGATTAAGTTGATGACCTTTAATTTAACAATGAGTATTGAAATGTAAGAATATTGATGCAAAGAAAATATGCCTCTTTCCACATGATTCAATGGGTATAATGTGATATGGCAAGTAGGAAAGCAGTCTAGCACACATAGATTTGTATACAGCTGTGCAGAAGTCTTGTCATACATTGCCACCTTAAACTATACAAGTTTAAATAAAATCTTTATTTAGCTATTTGGTCAATCAGTATTGTCAGGGTTTTTTTTTTTAAAGTACAATAAATATGTAGACCATCTGTCCCCTAGATTTAGAATTCTTATTTATCTTATATGTTCAATTTTCTACAAATAATTCCTTCAGAATTCACAATATTGTCTGGTGAACAATCAGTGAATCATAGTATAGTTAATAATGTCTTCTGCATTCTCACTTAATAAATGTTTTCTCTTTTCTGAAAAAAGCTGCTGAATTTTGTACCTTTGAAAAATAGAAAAATGAGGGTCCAGAATTACTTAAGCTTAACTTTTTAAAGCTGGCAGCACTGCTATGGTATTTTTATAATACTGAGCAGTTTGTTTTGGTTCAAAGTGCAAGGAAATAAATTATATCTTGATTTATCAAGATATGCTATGGAGAGTCTTGACCAACTTGTCAAAGAATTTTCAATGGCTTGTAATAATTACATACCACACACTATCTAAATTATTTCCTCACATACCTGATACTGTGTTGAAAACAAGGTAACTCAGGTGTTGGGTGTATTTGAGTCCTACTGCACTCCCTCTAAACACAACCCATCTCCTGTACTCAGCCATCCTGCCTCGTTGTCTTATTGTTTGCTCTTTTCTCAGGTTTACTGCTTTAATGTTTAACCATGACAACATCAAATAGTGAGATGCATGTGAAGGACATTAGGCTTTGTTATTACTTCTTCAAAAAGAGTTACAGTTACAGGCTGATGATTTAATCTTAAAACTGTGTAAATAACTTTTTATTGCCTGCACCTTGACATCTATACAGGTTAGGTCAATAAATTTTTATACCATTGTGTAGAGAAAGAAAATTATTACGCTTGTGGAATATAATTTTGATAAAAGTCTAATTTCCTCTCTTTGCGTCAAAGAATATTGGATATTGTAGAAATCTTTATTTATCTTTGTTTCAGGGTAAAGTTTATAAAATGCCTGCTGGAAGATGGAATTCTAGTAGCGACTCAGGAGCAATTACAGGTCTTTGGAGTTGACTCATCAGGTAGAGGATTTTTCAATGACATTTTATACAATACTGCTAATTAATTGATAGCACTTAAGATTGTCAAGGGGGGAAAAAAAAAGAGAAAACTTTTTAAATTATCTGTAAGATAGAATTCTATTTAGTTTATGTGGAAGACAAAAAGAAGTTTTTTGGATACTTATAGAACTTATCAAATCATGATATTTATAGGGTTATTGATAGACAATGCAAAGTTTATCTCAACATTTGAGGCACTGTTTTTAAGTTTAATAGATAAATAATCTGTGCTTTATTTTATCTTACAAAAATTTTTATCAATTGTAATTTTTTTTTTTACTTTCCATGTAATGAATCTTCTTACTTGTTTTTCTTCAATGAAATGAGTGTGATTTTATTCAGCAAAAATTTTTTTTTTTCCCTAGCCAGGAGATAAAGAGTAATTTGTCTCTAAACCAAGTCTAATAAAGACACACAATGTATTTTACATTTTTTAAACTATAATCAAAAACCCTTAGGGAGACTTTGTACTCGTTCCGGAATTCTACCAGAAAATGACCTGCGTTCCGGAAATCTGCATTTTCATCACAAAATCCGGAATTTCGCCGATTTGTGATTGGTCATACTCTCAGAAATAAACCTAGTCTAGATGTCCAGCGGCGCATCTCTGCATAAATAACCGAGAATATTAAAGGACTTAGAGAAAAAAAATAACAGTGTTAACACTGCAACCAACTTTCAAACTTATTAAATGCATGGCGCTCTTTGCTACACCTTTTTTCATAACATCCAGCGTGCATCTTGCAGACTGAGGAGGGGTTTGGGTAATTTGGGGCAAATCTATGGATGCAGTACATAGACGAACATCATTGTAAGGCCTACCATCAGTCCCATCACTGACTGTTGCCGCGTTGATGGTCGGTCATTCACACTGTGACGTCACTTACCTGGACTAGGGTTTTTTTTTCAACAGACATATCTTTGCGAGGAAAGCAAATACGAAAATTCTGACGGCAAATTTGAAATCAGCGACCTCGATTTAAGAAAATCATTGCGGCAGAATTTCAATTTTTATAGAAATGAAGATTTTTGTGATAATTTTTCCTGTTTTAAACCTGTCAACTGTACTATTGTAGGTCAATGGTTTGGTCGGACTTGATTATCTAGACTTTAAGACTACTTTACGCACAGTCTTATATCTAGAGAAGTTATAAACCTAGCATTGAACTTAGGCTCGGTGGGAGCCCTTCTGATTGATGCCAGGCTCTTGCCATTGCCAGTCCTATGATAATACTATGAACTATCCATAGATTTAGATTTTAATATAATGCAATCAGGCCTGCGTATCTTGGATAAGTCTACGTATCTTTAAAATGACCAAAAAGAAATTGCTCTACACAGAAGCTCCAATCTGCAAAAGTCAACAGCATTATACTGTATTCGAAAAGAATGCATCGAGGCAATCCGCATCTTAGGGATAAAAAAGGGAAATGCTTAATGGAATTTTCTATTGGAGAAAAGTTAATAAAATTGAATTCCAATGGTAACATTGAAATAAGTTACCCAAAGTTAAACAATTCTTTGCAGTGCGAGTAGAATGAAAATTTTAAGGACAAATTTTTTTTTCATAATGTCGTTAGTCTAGGGCAGATTTGCTCAACATTAAATGATTAATGTAAACAGATTGGAATGTAAGCTCGGAGGCTAAATGTTAAGCAGTTGGCTTAGTGTTTGTGCCGATTTAGACAGGAACTGATATCCTCTACACTCTCCCCCGTCCTAAAGGTACACCTCTGTGATTAATTGGCACTTAGTTAAATTGAGTGGGTTTTTTTTTGTTTGTTTTTTTTTTGTTTAATCAGCGTCAGTTCCCGTCATATTCAGGTTTGTTCCGCATTTTTGCCCTTGATGTTCCTCAGAAAATTTTTTAAGGGTAGGCATGTCTGTACTCATGTAGGTATGGCAATTTTGCATTTTTTTTCCAATTAAATTATAACGTTTTTATATGTGGAACATATAAAAAGTCTTTTATGACTACACTGGTCATAATAGGTTGTTGATTGTCATGAGAAAGTTGATGGGTTTTACGTTATGATACTGGATAATTTTATTTTTTTGTGCCAAGATGTTAGGGTTTACATTGTACAAACTGGTTTGAAAAAGACAAAAAATATCTGTAGAAAGATGTTTACAAATGGTTGTAAGCAATATTAGACTTATCAGGCGATTTGATCTCTAAACTCCTAAAGAAATTTGTGATTCCTGCAGATGATTTTCATCATGAGTTCAAAGTTTTTCATATCTTTTCATTTCATTTGTTTTTACTAGGTTTTCTTTTTTATTTTATTTTATTTATTTTGGTTTTTTTTAACCATATTTTTCTCCATTAATTTTTATTTTAACTTTATAAGGTAAATATCCAGGTGTTCTTTAAAAATGGGAAGGTTGCCATCCTCAGAATAAGGAATTTATCAAATTTACAATTTTATGAGGCTTGAAATCGGTGAAAAGAAAAAAAATGTTTTAGTTTTTGGGTTTTTTTTTTTTTTTTACGTGAAAAATTAGCTTGTCCAGCTGGCATTGGATGAATACTCTAGATAGCAGTAGTAAAAGTAAATGAAATGCTCAGAAAAATTAAAAGTTGTTCCTCCCAAGAATGTCAAATAATTGCACTATTCTCCTTGGCATTCTTCAATTTTTATGTTTATAAAGTGTTTTGGGGGTGATTACTGAAGAGTTTCTGATCTGTCTTTCCTTGTCACAACCCAGACCTCATCACCAAGTACCCTCCTACAATACCTCAGCAGGTGGCCATATTTTGGCGCCCGCTTCTCAAGCGAATCAGCAAGGATGGAGCTTTGTCATTTCTGTTGCAGACAGCATTGTTTTCAGTGACATCAGAACATGGTTTGCGCAACTATCAGCTTGTTGCCTGGATTATTTTCATTCTAGCAAACACTTCCTGTGATGGTAAATTCCTGGCAATTTTTGTGGTTCAGCTTTTTGGGCATTTTTGTTTCTTATAATAATCATAGATCATTTTTTGTCTCTACTTTTATAGGCGTCTATCACACCAGAAATTTCCAGATTTATTCAGGAATTCTACCACTAAACAATATGCATTCTGCAATTCTGCATTTTTATTGCAAATCTGAAAAAAAAGGCCGTTTTGAAATTTGAAATAAAACAACAAAATGTCATGACTATGTGCTATAGACCTATTAGTCCATGGTGCTGGTGCCAATACATCATACACTTTTAACAAAGCATGTTTTTGTTTTTCATTTTGTTTTGTTTGTTTTGTAAGTAGGGGTTTACTTATCCTAAATAGGTTTGTTGTTCATTCTTATCTCATGTTCCCCATTTTTGCTTTTGATTTTCTGCAAAATCATTTTCAAAGGTAGGCATGTCTTCCATCACTAAATCTGTTTGTCCTTACTTTCTTTTGATGTTTCAAATGTGTGTCCAATGGCACTATCATGTTAACGTGAAAGATGCTGACAATCCAATTTGTTTGTTTTGAATTCTTTGCATATATATCATTCACAGTTTTAAGTAGATTAGCAGTTTGTAAATTTATATCATTTTAATAAATGAGATACTTTTGGCATTTTAACTGAAACCTGTCAGGTACAAAAGCAAGAGGGAAGCGGAAAAAACATCAAGAACACGACTGCTTTATGAGAATCACCCATCCAATCCCAACGAGGGCCTTGTTTTCTGCTTGTATCCAGAACCTGAACCTACTCACAGTGCATTTGCTGAGACAGTAAGTTTCAATGTCAGCCTTCCTTCCTAACTTTAGGAGCAAGGGGCTGTTATTGAAGTTATCTTGTAGAAATATTTGAAATATCCCTCTAATTACAAAATATAAACTATAATGATGTGTTGTGTGGCACCAAATCAGATGTTTTGATGTATGGATATATGAATATATTATAGGTTGTACATTGCTCTTAAAGTTTTGCTTCTAAACTCTGTCATAACAGACGAGCAACATTTGATATTATTTTATGTCTAAGGTGGGTGACCTCTGTGTTTCGTTTGGCCTATTTTTTTTTCTGATTTTTTGCTGCAAAAACGATTTATTTTGTGGTGTTTCTGTTGATATTACTGTCCATCAATCTTTTTATTTCTTTCTATCTCTGTTTATCTCACTTTCGCTCCAGCTCTCATTTATTCTGTCTGTCACTCTCACCCCCTCTCATCTGTCTGTCAATTTATCTATCTATCTGTATGCCTGCCTCTCTATCTGTCTGTGTGTTTGTCTGCCTGGCTGTCTTCTCTCTCTGTCTCTCCCCCTCTGTCCTTTCTAACTCTATTGCTCTGCATCCCTCCTCTCCTCTCCACCTCACTTTCTATTCCACAAACCTTTTGCATTTTCTTTTCTTTCTATGTCATTTATTTAACAGTATTGTTCAAGTAAAAAAATTCGTCTTTAAGTGAATTGCACCATCTATTTCAAATTTTCTTAAGTGTGTGTATGAGTGAGTGCATATACACGTTGATTTGTTGTAAATATTTTTAACAAAAGCTACTTCTTCATAAATGAATGTTTGTGAAGAAATGATTGTTTCATATATAAAGTGAGAGAGTGGGATGGAGAAAGGAGTTGGGCCTTCAAAATGCATGGAACGAATGCGATTGCAGATTTTTATTATCTTCATTATTAATGCACTTAGAGGTAAAAGGAGTAGAAGGAGAGATATTGAGAAAGAACATATAGAGAGGGGGAAGGGGTCCAAAAAATATGGAGATAGAAAAGAGTAAAGAAGAAAATTTGAAGTAAAAAGGGAGAGAGATATTGAAAGAAGAGAGACAGTGAAAAAAAGGGTGAGAAGAAAATGGAAGAAGAGGAAGGTAGG
This sequence comes from Plakobranchus ocellatus, assembly GCA_019648995.1. NCBI lineage: Eukaryota > Metazoa > Mollusca > Gastropoda > Plakobranchidae > Plakobranchus > Plakobranchus ocellatus. The sequence goes on along the minus strand of BLXT01003750.1, from coordinate 211,868 downwards.
AAAAGAAAATGAGAAGAGAGACAGATGTATTATATATTGAGACTGTGATAGGAAGACAGATATTGAGGGAGAAATTTAAAAAATACCCCCTAAAAATGTATTTTACAAAAAGAAAGAGCAAGAGTGTTACTGTTAGAGAAGTCAATGGAGTCTAGAGAAAAAAGTAATAGTGGAGAAGGGGCAAAGGTAAGAAAGAGAGACATATAGACAGAGAGTAAAAAATAGAATTAGAGATAAGAGAGAAAGAAAGTCGGACAGGCAGATGGCTGTTTGTTTTACACCAGCGGGTTACTCAAGTTATAAATTTATGAAGGAGAAAAAAAGCAAAACACAGATAGCAACAAGCACTTGACAACAGAATTCTCACTGTTTTCTTGATAACAGAAGCACTACCAACGGGAGGGTTAATTGGGGCTTAGCAGGGTGAAATTGATTTCACATAAAAAACACATTGCACAGAACTCAGATGCTTCGAATTCTGATATGTTTGGGCTCTCCAGAACGTATGTATGTATGAAGATATACTATGGTGTATGTGGTAGACCAGAAAAATGCTTAGAAAAACAATTAAAACAAAAAAATTCAAGAGTCCTGGAATCAGATTACCTTTCAAAAAATCAGAAAATTCCATATCGT
>BLXT01003750.1:200563-211163 GCA_019648995.1 Plakobranchus ocellatus | reverse complement strand
CCGCGCACGTGGTTGTATTGTGACAACATGCGCATAAGAGAGGTTAAGAAGGGAGGCCTGTTGACCACATTCGACTTTAGGTGGAAATAATTTTTGCCTTATTATATTACAGTTTTAAGACGTAATCCATCCGTATCCCCAAGCTATTTTGTAACCACCCAACAGAAACAAATGAAATTTTGCATCTAAGTTTATTCCAAATAGAGGGATACTTGGCGAGAACCGCATATCAGGTGTCAAGACAGAATTATCCATCCCTGAAGATGGTCACATTTTTTCAGCCCATTTAACTTGCAACTCAAAGGGCAATACTTTTTTGCAAAACCAATTTAAAAAACTGAACAGTTCATCTATGAACATTTGAACTTAAAATCTGCTTCAAATATGTACAAAATACAATCTATTCATAGAATCTGCCCCAACACATGTACAAGCCTCACTTTAACTTACTCTTGGTCTGATAGTTGTTCCTTCTTGTACCTGCACACTTGGAAGTCAGAGCCCAGCCCGAGGAGGAAATTTACAGGCTTTGTTTACTATCAGTACCTGACTGTTTTAAGATTGTCTTATGATCATATAAAAAAGGCCAGTGGTGATAGTGCCTTTTATTCTTCATAAGCTTTAGCATTGTAGTGTCCTTATACAGTGGAACACATTTAAACCAAAATTCTAGGAAATATGCTTTCTATTTTGGTTTAAACATATTTTGGTTTAAGCATAGCGCATTAAATGAGTAAAATTAATAAAGAAGAGCAACCAATAACCAGATTAAGTTGAACGTATCCCACCCATCGTCACATCACAATGTGAATGAACACGCCTATCCACTCATCTTTCTCTCTTTTTTATCCATCTCTCTATCTCTTTCTCTTTCCTTTTCAGTGAGGACGTTCTTGTGCCTGTTAGTGTTATCCATGTAGAATAATAGAGCTTTCATAATTTCATCATCGCCTAAGTAAGTTTTCCAGCCCTGAAGTCCTCTACTTTAACAATTTAATCATCGCCTAAGTTTTGCGGTACTGAACTCCTCAACAGAGGGATGGCTCAATAACCGTCTGTGATGCAACAGTGTTTGCTTAGCTTTGCGCTGACAGGACCTAGACATGTAGGGAGTGTCTGGCACGGACCGCTGTGTAAATGAGTGGTGGAAGAGAAGGGATGGGCGGGTATGTGCAGTGAACCTAGACCTAGCCAGACATTGGGCCTGCCCGTCTGTAGTGTGATTGTGAGATTAAAGTAACAGTAATGGGTTTGCATGGAGTAATGCGAGAAGGAAAGTTAAGGGCAAGGTGTGTAAAAAAAAAAAAGATTTTTTTTAATGACTGGGCTTTCCCGGTAGTTTTTGTTTCGCTTAAGCTATAGTAAGGCAGCCAACGCTTTCAGTTTACGGAATAAGAGGAAAAACGCAATTTCTTTTTGGTTTAGCCATTTTTTTGGTTCAGCCGTTTTTGGTTTAGGTGTTTTCTGCTGTATCTATCTCTTTCTCTCTTTCCTTTTTTTATTCTATCTAATTGTCTGTCTGTCTTTGCATTTGCGTGTCAGCTGGTCTATTTGTCTGTCTCTCTTTTCAAGTAACATTTTATTGCCTTTTTTTTTTATCTCTAATCTCTCTCTCTCTCTCTCTCTCTCTCTCTCTCTCTTTCTTTATATAATTCTAACTCTCTGCTTTTATTTTCCTATCTCTCTTTCTTCGTATATAATAATTCTGTCTCTTTTCTCTCTCTCTCTCTCTCTCAAAATCCCTCTCTTTTCCCAAATCTCTAGCTCTTTCTTTTTCTTCCAGTGTCATTTATGAGCCATTACTAGTAGTTTTCATGATGAAAAATTAATCTCATTGTTAATTTTGCCGCCCATTTCATTTTTTTTTTTTTTTTTTTGCTGTTATATTTGTGTGTGTTTGAATACCAGTTGCATTCATTGAAAAAAAGTGAATATGGATGCATTGTCCATGCTTTTGTACACATTTTATAAACTTCTATATTTTTATGACAGCTCGGTGATTTTAGATTCACTTCATAAATGAATGCAAGTGAAGAAATTGTTTTATGGGCTCAATTCTAAAACCAAGAGAGAGAGTGAGAGAGTTGGTAGTGGAGCCTCCAAAATACATGGATTAAATGGGAATACGGGTTTTAATTTACCTTCATAATAAAACAAAAAGAGGTAAAAAGGAGGAGAACGAGAGAGATTGAGATAACTAAAGCTGATATATTTGTAGACTGAAGTGAAAAATAGGTAGGGAGGAGAGAATAGAAAAATAAAAAAATAACAAAATTGAGAGATTGGAAAAAGACAGTGAAAGAGGGGGGGGCAGGAATTTAGAAAAGAAAAAAAAGATATTGATTAGGGTGATCAGTGGACAGGTATGTAGAGAAAAAGTAATACACTGAAAAGATTTTTTTGTTTTCATTGGCTTGGTCAAAAAAGAGGGGGCAACAGTTTAGGAGATGGAGAGAAAAATAGAGATAGGATAGAGAGCAGTTACAAAAGAAAATGGAAGATAAAGAAGAAATAAACAAGAGAAAGAGAGAGGTAAATAAAAGCTTATTGGTTGTCTCAAAGCAAACAGCTGCTTGTTGGCCATAAATTTATGAGAGAGCAGCACAATGAAACACAGAGTGTGAAAAGCATTTGACAGCAGAATCCCTTATGTTTTGTTGATAACAATGACAGTAACAGAAGGGTTGATTGGTGCTTAGTGATGTGAGTAGCCTTTAAGCTGTATCTTTAACAGTCAGCTTAAATAACCTACAGAGGTCTGTTGAATATTTTGTAATCTGGGGGATGTGTTTTTGCTTGATAAATTGATTGAATCCCTGCTAGGCAGACCTCTTTGTGCACTTTGATACGATACATATCAGACTCAACAAACTAGCTCAATCATTTTTAAAAGTTTGTTGGATGCAAGGTTCGTTGGAGCAAAGGTCATAATAATACTCTAACCTACAATTTCGACACTCGCGTAGAGTTATTCGGATATGTACAAAGCCAACCCCCTCTATTCAAAACCCTCCTTTTGCCCCTATCCCTCCCCCACCCCACCTTTTCATTCTTATTGGATTTGGACAGCCCAGGTGGTGTGAATCACAAGATAAATAACCCAGCCTCATGGACTCGTAAAATCGAGTATGCCCTGCAAGCCTGCATGAAATCTACACATCCATTTAAAAATAGAGGAGGGGAAGGCAAAGGTGGTCATAGATGCTCGACTGTATGATTATCTTCAGTACCAAACAGTTTGTCCAGTCCAGGCACAGCCACTCTTTACCCTTCTCACCCATCGTCCATGTTGGCGGGCCTTTGGCTCTTTGATCCTGTATCATATTCTCCCATGTGTCGGCTGTTTGTCAGCTGCCATTCCTGCCTCCCTGCCCCCTATCTATTCATTATTTTCACGTTGTGTGTCCATGTTTGTTCTACCCTATCCACATAATTTAGCCTACCACATGCAGTACACTTATCAATGTATTACTTGTCAGCCAACAGTGAACGTTGTGCTTAAATTTCAACTAGATTTATCCACAAACATGAAGAAAAGCATTTTATAGTTTAGTAGGCTTGTCCACGTTTGGGTCTGAGATTAGTTTGTTAGTATACATGATATTTTAAGTGAGTCAAAGAAAGGAAAAAAGCGGGGATTTTTCCCTGTTCGTTGAATGCATGGTGTTCTTTGAGTCCGAGTTATCAGATTTGGGGTGCACTGTAAATGCAGTTTTCTCATGGTTCATGTGCAAGAGGACAAATGTGTAAGAATTTAGATCTTGGCTCATTATTATCCAAGTAGTGAAAAGCTAACAACTCTATGATTTCAAAATATGATTCTTTTAAACTTAATTTTAAAAGAAAGAAAAAAAAAGAAGTTATGCTAGCACCAGCATATAGTGATGGAAAATGTGGCTCAATGAAGACTCTTTTGCCCTTTCTCACTTGATTGCTACATATTTTTTCTAGCTACTTGTAGTATATTTTTTAAACCTTTCTTTCTTTGCCATTTGCACTTTTCATTTTATCACTTAGCAGCTATGACTCTTTATTGTGTCACCTATTGGAATACCAAAAGCAAACTAATGAGGACTGTAGACTGCGAGTGTCTTTTTCAGTTATTTGTATTTTTATAATCAGGATGAGCAGTTATCCAAAAGTTCTAAATTCTCAAAAAAATCTGTATTTTTAGATGTATCTGATTGATTATTGCTGGTAGATTTTAAAAGTGAACATTACAGTTCATATAAAACACTTTTGCAATCAGTATATTTAATGCCTACATGCATTGACTTTTCATTTCCTGATATTCGAGCTATTTGCAATTTATCATGAAAAATTTGTTAAAGCTCGTATTTTGCACTGTCTTGACCTAATTTATACACTTCAACAAGCACATGAATTACCATATTTGCATTAATTACATATTGCTCTCTACCTTAAAATCTTGAATGAGTATATTACTTTTAATGCTGTTTCCACATTTTATTGAGCTCTTGAGAGTCGTAATTCGGCACTTTTTGCGCGATTTCATGCTCTTGATTTCTTTTTAAATAATCTGATTTCATCTTGCATCTAGAAGAATTTTCTTTTGGATGACCTTTGTCTAGTGATTTAAAATTTGTCAACTTTCCTTTCTCTTATTTCATTACTGTTCTGAAAGAAATTCATGTATTCATCTTTTTCATTCTTTAATTGAAATATGAAACGTTTGTAGCGGGCTCTGTCAAAAAGTAAATAGCATACATGCATCTATTTAGTTTTACAAAATGTGTTGTTGATTACCATTTTCAAACACTGAAATATCAGTTTTGCCCAATATGTATTTCATTTTATTGGATATTTAATTTTCATGCTCATACATGATGTCTTTTGTTGTACTGTAAACAAAATTTGGTTTTGCAGACATTGCCTAGTATTATCGTTTGTAAGCTTTTTATTCAAGTTTCAAATTTTACTATACTTTTGACTTCGTTCTGCAATTTCAATTTTTATCATATCCCATTCATGAAGCAAGAAAAATATGCAAGGACGATTGGTTGCCCTTAATAATCATTCCTTCTTTTCGTTGTTTCAACTTGGATGTTTAAGAAAACCATCTCATGAAATCAACTTGCAATCATCCGTCTAAACAGGATCTTATACATAAAAATAATACTCTTTTATGGTCTTCTATAATATCTAAATCTAATAAAATTTATTAATTTTGAGAGTCATGAAAGATATTTATCGCTTAGGCAAGTTGTGAACCTGAAGTTGCACAAGATATGTTAGAGACCACCTCAAAATGTTTATGAACTCATTCAGGGCTCCCTTAGAAAGCCTTTACATGAAATCTCCCTATGAGCCCACTTTTACCAAATGTCCTCCTGTTAGGCCAAAGAGACTTGTCAAACAGTTAGGAGATAAAAAAGAATAAGATTTTTATATCTTAACCCAGGTAATAAAATTGAACTTTAAGTGAAATGCAGACTTAAATCATATCTCTATCAACAAAATCAAATTTGCCTTTTCAAATCTTGCCTGACATACCTCAGTCTCCCACAAACAGCTTTTCAGAGTGATTACCTTAAAATACTTCTAAATTGACAAAAAAACTTGCAGGAAGAAATAATTCAGACTGTTATAATGCAGATTATGAACATCAGCTGTGTTGATATAGATGGAGTGTTGAGAAGTTGATTTCCAACTCCCTCTGTTGTTTTTAGCTTGATGGATCCTGATGACTTGGGCCCAGATATCTATGCCAAGTTGAGCGAGCTCCTGCAAGTGCAGCACACAAACCCATCAAAGACATTAGAAGTGACGACAGAACTGGCAGATGATGATTCTTTTTCTTCTACAGACTCTGAGTCTGACACAGCATACACCTTGCAAGGTTACTGTCAGTCATATTCAAGTTGGTAAAAATTTTTTGTTGCACTGATTAAAATAGCAGGCAAGGAGATTAAACAGGTGTCAGTAACTTTTGTGCATATATGTAAGAATATAAAACAATAATTAACTAGATTATCATTATTTTTGTATTAACTGAAAGTGTTTTTGTGTATGTGATTTTGGATTTTGTTGAATTAAGTTTTAAATTTGTGATTGCATTCTTTTTCTATTCTGGAAATAAATAAGTACTACAATATACATAAAGTATGAAGTTAGTAGTTCCAAACAAAAAAACGAAAGAAAAAAATACGAAAATTGAAAACCGGTACCCCCTTCTTTCTGCTGAATGAAATGAATCAATTTATTTAATAATGGAATTGTTATTTCATCTTTAAGGAGATTTTTGCAATAACTGAACAAAAATGAAGAAGCTTTAATGAGAGCGCACTGTTCTTAAATGTTGGATACAATTTACCTATCTGTGAAAAAAAACAACACACCCACAAACAGGTGATTTCATTTTATTTTTATTTTGTGTTCTCTAAAAAACAATTGCAGCATGAGGATCAAACTTCAATTCTTTTGGTTTGTTTAAATGTTGTTAGATGACAAGTCCAATACTGAGAAAGATGGAAGTATTATCTCTACGAAGGCAGTGGAAGATATTAGAGGAATTTTTGAGCAGGGCCAAATTTCTTGGAAACTTTGCACAGGTTGGTCAATTGTCACATGTCTTAACTTATGTGAACACGATTTTGTTATTTCTGTTGATTTAATCAATATGAATTAGTGCTGAAATCCAAAGAAAACTGTCTTGTGAATGATCCATGATCTCCTTGGTCATTAGTCCGTGTATCATTCGGATGTAACTCATTTCATACCTAGATTAAAGGTTTAAAATGAAAGAACTAAACACGAAACGAAAGACGTTTGCTGTGAAGATTTTCTGAGTTGTTCATTCATAACTTTTATTTTAATTTTGTTACATAGGTTAGGGTAGCGCAGGGAGGAATATGAGCAAAGTGACAGTGAGGCTCAAAGCTCACCGATGAGATACTTACGTAGCATTTTAGCTTCAGTTGCAGTCCGAACGCCTTTGCAGAAAGGTCTCCAAATTATTGGAGCATAGACAGCTGGTAATCAGGTATGTAAAATATTGCCTATGCAGCAGCTCTATGGGCTATGATCTAACCATAAATTTAATTAAACGATAGTGTATTTTGGTTAGCAGATATTTGCCGATATTGACTTTGTGTGGGAGTAAACGTTATATGAATTAAACATATATCTGAGTGTTAAAATGCTTGAAATATTAATAGACTGTAAATCTAAGTGTTTAAACCTTAATATGTATTTTCGTCAAATAACAGAAATCATGTTGAATTATGAGTTTTGAAATACAGAAATGAGAATTTAATGAATGGAAATGTAAGAATTCATTCTTTATTGAATTTTACAGGGGCATCCTTGGAACAGGCTGGAAAACAATGTTTAAAAGGAATCCTGGAGTGGACTGAAGTTAAATTAGTCCCTGAGCACTGTCCTTGAATGGATTGGAAATTAAATTGTATCTAAAAGGGAGTAGACTGAGCTGTATTATATTTTATTATATCTACGCCTATATCACTATATGTGGAAAATAAATGAAGCTTGGCCGAAAAAGAGATTGCAGCAGTCGTCTGTCTTTACTGAACATATTGCTCTCATTATTTCATCCACAGGTCTAACACCACATCGTCCCTCCTATCATCCCACTACATGGGAATTTTTTGCAAAAAAAAAATCCCAAATTTTGCAAGAAATGAAATAGGATGTAGTTGAAAAAAAAGATCACATTTATTGAAAAAAAGGGCCAAAAAAAAAAAGATTTATTAAAAAAGATCTTTGCCAAGACAGTTGTTATAATAAAGAAAGACAAGTTGTTTCAATGAGCTCTTTGACTGACTCTGTTGCCTCTCAGATAACACAATGTTGTATAGCAAAAAGCTTCTCTCAGCATCGAAAGAGCTAACTGTGACATAAATGTAACGCCGACAAGATTTAGAACTGCCTCAAAGGCAAAGTTCCAAAAATGTTCTATGTTGATAGCCTGTGTGGGTGAGGACTTCAAGGACTTCAAGGCAGCTAGACCCAAGTCTTTGGTGTAAAGCTGGATCTCCTGATGTACCAATATCCCAATCCAGGAATACCACATCACTCGTGTGGAGGAGGCACCATGATCATCTACATAACTCGGGTCAAGGGACTGACTTTGCGTTAGTGGCTCTTTACATACGAGTGTGTTCCCCCACCAATCTGGTGGCGGTATCAGACTTTATGAATACTTTCAAATTCCAAAGTGTCGAGAGTAAATCTCTAACCCCTCCATTTGGGGTCAGCTAGGCTGTGCAAATAATTCCCCACCGATGGGGATTGAATTCCGGTTGCTCAATCAGTAGGGGATCACCATACCACTAGACCACTGAAGCGCCTGGTTTTAGAAATAAAATGCAATGGTAAGTCGGTCAACATGGAAGTCCTCCAAAAAAAATAAAGAAACCCTTTTCCCTTTACAACTTAACTTTAGATTTAGACCTAGAATCTAACTATCTACTTAACTTGGCTAGCAATGGTTGAGGGAAAACTGTTTGAAGACTTAATACACACTTTTTTTTTTGGCAGGTTGGCTTGATTTTTTGTTAGTTCCCTTTCCAATTTATGCTTTCTCAGTTTCTGGAGCTCAAATGCGAAGACACACTTGATTTCTTCGTGTGGTCAAGACCGACATTGTAAATTGCAAGTAACATTAAACAGTTTTTTGCCCTGATAGGCCTACATATGTGTTTCTTTAGGAAATTGTGCATGCTGTTTCATCACCGTCGACTTTGAGCCACACTTGGATTTTTTACTAGCCTTCCAGCCTTTTGCTTTGACTTCAAACGTGTCCATTTTTGATAGATTCTAGATTCTCTAGGCCTATTGTCGAATCGAATATGTCTTTACTCCAGTCTACCCCAAAGGTAGGAGTTTCAAGTAAACAAAAACATGCAGTGGTTTAGCAGAAATAGCAAAGGAACCTGCTCCAGTAAAATTCCCAAAATAGGAAATTCGATTTTTTTTGGGTGACTACACGTTTAATTTTTTCTTTTGTTTGGAATCTCACAAAATTTTCCAAAAATTGCAAAAACCAACAAATTTTGCAGTTGCAATGCAAAACAGGAAATTTTGCTTTAAATGTGCAAAAATGCATTTTTATCTACTTTACCAAAGCTTTGTAAAATTGTTTCTGTGCATGGTTGAATAAAATCCAATTTACATGACTGAGATTTTCTGTTTTTAATTGAGTATGTTTTTATCTCTGTAAAAATTGTGTATAAAAAGAATGGTGTCTGTATGTAGAAATGGTTTTTATTGAGAGCAACTCAAAAATGGCCCTGCACACAACTGAACTTTTCACACATTTTTCATCAATTTATGGTATTCATAAATTAAGATTATGTCAATAGATTTGCTATCTAAATTATTGAGCCATTAAAATTACTGGAAATACAGTAAAACATGTTTAAACCGAAATTCAAGGGAGTATGATTTCTATTTTGGTTTAAACATATTTTGGTTTAAGCATAATGCATTAAATAAGTAAGACTAATAAAGGGGAGTGACCAGCTTCCGAAATATTAAGTTTAAAAATCAATCTCACCCATCGTCACCCCACAATGTGAATGAATACGCCTATCCACAAATCTTTCTCTCTTTTTTATCCATTTCTCTATCTCCTTCTATTTCCTTTTCAGTTAAGAGGTTCTTGCGCCTGTTAGTGTTATCTATGAAGAATAGAGCTTTCACAATTTCATCATCGCCTAAGTAAGTTTTCCGGTCCTGAAGTCTCTACTTTTACAATTTAATCATCACCTATGTTTTCCGGTACTGAAGTTCTTAACAAGAGAGATGGCTTTATTACCGGCTGTGATGCAACAGTATTTGCTTAGCTTAGGGCTAGACATGTAGGGAGTGTCTGGCATGGTCCTGCTGCTTAACTGAGTGGTGAAAGAGAAGGGATGGGCAGGTGTGTGCAGTAGACCTAGCCAGACATCGGGCCTGGCCGTCTGAAGTGTGAGGTACCGGTAACATTATTGGGTTAGCATGGAGTAATGCGAGAAAGAAAGGGAAGGGCAAGGTGGGTAAAAAAAAAAATTATGTGTCGGTCGGACAACAACTGGGCTTTCCCAGTATTTTTATTTCGCTTTAGTGATAGTAAGGCAGCAAAGGCTTTCGGTTTACCGCATGTTTAATAACAAAGAATAAGATGAAAAATGGAAAGCTCTTCAATTTCTTTTTGGTTCAGCCGTTTTTGGTTTAGGTGTGGTCTACTGTACATACCAATATCCAAATTTTTAAAATTAAGTTTACAGAAGAAAATTGTATACATTTAATGTTCTAATTCGTTTAACCTAATTTTTTTTTTACGCTTTTTTGTTTGTATGCTCATGCTGTGGTTTTTTTTTTTTTTAATTTTTATGTCAAGACTAAATAAAAACAAAGTCATTTGAAGGGGGCGGAGGGAAAGTTCTTGTTTTTCAAATCTGACTCTGTGACATCTTCTTCATTCAAGTAGCCATGATGCAAATGATGGCATAGCCTGAGCATAGCACTTCCATTGATATCATAATGATGTATAGTGTCACCACAAAATGAACATTTGTAGGTTACTTGCCAAAAAGCACAAAGCATAAATTTTAAAGGCTGATTGATACACTTCCTG
>BLXT01003750.1:102617-114056 GCA_019648995.1 Plakobranchus ocellatus | reverse complement strand
TAAACATTAAATAATGTCGTAATTCATTTGCTTGTAACCTTGAACTATGAAAAAAAGATGAGAATTGACAATAGTACTGCGCACTCAGCATTCAAATCAATCTCTAAGAGAGCCATTGATTCAAGTAACCTACATCTCGCACAACCCCGCATTTTCTTTTTTTTCAGTTATTTTTTTCTTCTCACTCTTCCCTTCTTCTCTTTATTTCACATTATTAAGTCCACGCACCCCACAAATCCTTCCAACCAGACAAGAACAAAATGAGAGGCAAAAAACTGAGAAACCGCCCACTGATTTCGCGTTGACCTCGTTTACCGTTTCTCTCTCTCTCTCTCTCTCTCTCTCTCTCTCTCTTTCTCTGTCTTTGTCTTTCTATGCCTCCCTCTCTTTTTCTCCCCACCTCCTGCTCTCTTCTTCTTTGTCCCCCTTCCCTACCCCTACCTCTGTATTTCCCCACCCCTAGAGTTCCTTTACCTGCCACGCCAATCCTCTCTTCCTGTCAACGCAAAGGCTCAGTCTACTTACACTCTACAACTTGGCTGGGTGCTGGAAAGCCTAATCGATATTAAAAAAAAAAACAAAAAAAAAACGGGATTTCGTAAATATTGCGAAAGACAAGCAGCAGCTGTATTAGTTCTAGAACTAACACAACCAATATCTCTTGAAAGATTCTAGCGTTTAGTTTTGGTACCAGGACTGGTTTTATTTATTAGTAATTTTAACTTGTAGGCACTACTAAACCAATATCTGTTTTAATGGTTAATGGAGGACTTAGCCGTTAAGTGTATCAGATTTTAGTCCAATGAAACCAGGAGCATTTCTCATTTTGCATTTTGTTCCGATGTTTATTAAGTATTTTTTGAATTTCATGACTAAACTTGACTGGCCTCCCACATTCTACCCCTCTTTATACATTTTATACATTTTATTTGAAAATATACCCACCTTTCAAACCCTACTTGCACAATTGTGAGCACTTTTCACTTTTTTTTTTCCATCATGTTGCCCTAAGCTCAGTACAAAGACGGCTTCACGTTAGCTCAGAAAAAACGAAATCTAGTTTTAAAGGCGCGGAAAACTAACATTCAAAAAACCCATCTAGATCTAATGCCAGTCAAGTTCCATCGATTTTCCCAACAAATGAATTTAACATACTTAAATGAGCCTGCTGTAAATTTTTAGATGTTTTCGAAAGCCTGAAATTTAAAAAAATCTAATATCTGAATGGGCACAGTGGATAGAGAATCCGATCTGCTGGGACCCTTCTATCGCGGGTCCAAGCGCCGCCACTGGCGCCCTGGCCTGACGGAGGGCCTGAAAGCCTGAGATCATACTTGTGTCGCTTTGTATGTCCGCAAGCAATTCAGAGAAGATTTATTGCGCGTACTTCACACATGAAAATGAAGTCCCCCCCCCTTTCCTCTCTCTCTCCCTCGCCCCATTTCTTTTCGTCATCCTCCTCCTCCTGCCTTCCTCTCCCTCTTTCTCTATCTGACTGTGTGTGTGTGTGTGTGTGTGCACGCGCGCATCTGTTGGCGTATCTCTCATTAAATACTAATCTTTTAATCGATTAAAAAAGTACAGGCTTAAAATTGAAAGCCCAGTATAGTAATGACAGCCTCTTTCGGATTTTATGAAGACAAAGATGTGAAAGATTAAAATGTATAACCATTCACAAGTCTTTAAAGAAAAAAATAGAAACAGAATTCTCTCAATTTTATGCATGTATTTCCTAGGAGGTAGATTTTACTTTAATTACGGTACATCGAGTTCTGGTTTTTGTAAACAGCAAAGAGCAGTTCTTCATCGAGCGTGTTTGATTAAGCAGATTGTACGTAATGTTTACACGTGTCTACTAACTCTAGAAATAGTAAATAGCAAACAGCAATTCTTCACTGAGCGCGGTCGGTTAAAAAATATTTTACTAAGTCTTACACATGTATATTATCTCTAGATATAGTAAGCAGGAAACAGCAATTCTTTAACGTGCGTGTTTGATTAAGTAGATTTAACGTGAGGTTAATATAATTATGTATACCATCTCAAGACATGTGATTTTTTTTTTTAATGAGGGCTGAAAAGACAATTTTAATAATAGCCACGTCTGGCCAGGCCTTGACTAAATTTGGATGGTTGATGAGTCACGAAATGGATTTTCCTGTTGTATAAATAAGTTTTCAGATGACATCATTGATGGCTACAGCCTTTGGATAAATGGAAAAAAAAACTGTGACCCATATTAAATCATTTCTTCTGTTGGCATAAAACAGAGGGTAAATATTTCAAACAATTAAAGTTAAATTCTTTTACTGAAGCTGAACTTTTGGTTACTTAACATGAATATTAAAAGATGTGAAAGTTCTAAACTATATTATTATTCGTGAGCGAGTTCTTTTGAAAGAAGATTTGATTTTGGTAGGTTTTAGGTGTTGCTTCCATAAAAGAAAAAAAAATCATATAATAAATACGGTAAAACCGAACGGAAACACTAGTTTACACTGAAATTTTGCGTAAGTCGCCCACCCCCGGCTCGAAAGAAGCATCTGTACAAGTATTGGGAGGTAAATGCAAAAATTAGTCTTGAAAAAATATTTGCCTCCGTTTAAAGTTTCTTCCACCTTTTTGCAGACATGCCAAATTTCTATATCTTTTGGTTGAATTTATTAATTTTTTCTCCCTCTTAATATTTCAACATTTTTATCATCTTTTTTATTTTATTATTATTATTATTATTATTATTATTATTATTATTATTATTATTATTATTATTATTATTATTATTTTTATTATTATTATTATCATCATCATCATCTTTGAAAATAAAATAGGAATGAAAACTATTTTTGACACTTATTGTGCTAATATTGGTGCCCACTCAAATACAAGGCATTGAGGATAGAGAACACATCACTCCTGGAGATAGATACAAGCCAACCGATTATTTAAATTAATAATCATTTGCTGTATTGAAACAGGATACCTTTAGGAAAGGGATTTTTAGAATAAACTGCAGTGTTTTTATATATATTTACATGCAATCGTAAGTGGTCGGCAAGTCGTCAATAAAAGAAAAACAAAAAAACAAACGTTTGTTCCATTTTTGTGTTTATAAAAAAAATGTAGACTCGTTGCTTGATTTTTAAAAGGTAAATCTGGAGAAGATATTTGAAAGGAATAAGAATTATCATTTGGAATGAGAATTCATGGTGTTGCAATTTTATTGTTAAGTGCTCTTGCGATTTCTTTTCCAAATTTAACTCTACAAAAACGGCAAACTTACGAAATGTTTTACATAATTTAAGATTATTGTTGTTGTTGCTTTCAAATCATAAAAAGAAATGATGATTTAAAAACAGAAATGAGAACTGATGGATGGTAGTTCCACTTTCATTATATATTTTGTTGAAAATGTTTTCATCAAAAGCTCTTATATTTATCTTTAAAAATGCAACTTCTAACTTATTTGGACTGATCTCGAGAGACATAATCTCTTCAATGAGACTATTATGAAATAGAACAAAAAAAAAAGAAAGTAAAAAAAAAGGTTGAGAGAGAGAGAGAGAGAGAGAGAGAGAGAGAGAAAGCAAGAGAGCGGGAAGAGACAGAGTCAGAGAATGAGAAAGAGACATAGAAAGAGTCAGAGAGAGCCAGAAAGAGAGAGAGAGAGAGAAAGAGTGTGTGTGTGAGAGAGAGAGAGAGAGAGAGAGAGAGAGAGAGAGAGAGAGAGAGAGAGAAAGGAAAAGGTAATGTAAATTCAATTCTAAATTTCCGTGCTTATGGCAAACATATTTGATGGCAGAGAAGCAAAAAAAAAAAAAAGAAATCAGTGATTTCAAATTCAACTCTTACCATCTATTAGTATTTTTATTTCTTATTTTAGAATAAAAGTGTGTCAAGTGAGTGTATCTCAACAAAATGGTTTACACTAGTCTACATGAAAAGTGAAAAAAAAATTCGTTGAATAGGGACATCTAGACCAACATAAAAGGGAATTATGTGTATGTCATACAGATTGGACTAAAATTTATGCAAGTCTAACTGTTGTCCTTTAGGAAAGGAAATGTTTTTACTTTTTATTTTTCGATTAATGTGAGTCCTATACTTCAAAAGGAAGAAGAGTATGGAGTTAGGTTAGAACATGATTTTTGTTCTCGCCATAGGGCATGGTGAAGCAAATCTGCTTCCCTATGTCTACCCCATTCCAGAGTAATTTTGACTTGCCTTACTTTCTTTGCCTCCTTCACTCAAGTGAAGGCTGGAAACAGGATAGCGGGCAGGAGAAATTAGCCAAGAGATGGAGCCTGCGACTCAATTGTGCTACCTATTGCTCGCATTTACAAGTTTGAAATCACAAGAAAAAAATCTACTATAGAGAAAGTCTAAACAAATTCAGACTAAAATCCATGTTCCCTCGCAATCTAATTATTTAAATGTATATTTATACTGTGTAATGCATCTGCACAGATAACTGTGTAAGTAATGAAAAAATACCGACATATTTTGCTAGGAGAGAAAACTAGTATACTAGTAAGTTTTTCCTATGCCCATTTTCCATCTATTTTTGCCTACTAATATCTCTCTTCCAAGTCCTTTAAAGGTGTCCTAAGATCTAAGTTTTCATTTGATGTTGCTCTTTTTTTTTTTTGCCAAGATTTCTTTGGAAAAATAATGGTAAATTTATTACGGCAGGTATTTCCATTTATTTCTCTCTTTAAGTTAAGTGTTAAGACATATGCCACTTTTACGCCTCATTTATTTCACATTTTGTTTTGGTTAATAAGGCAGAATTTTTTTTATTGTTTTTTTTTTGTTGCTGCACTCATGAGAGATTGCCTGTCAGGGGCAATAATCGCTGTATAAATTCCTGACTCAAGTTAAATTTTTGGCTGTGAGGTGTTTCTTCCTTGTCAGTAGCAGACATGAATCATTACTATACTGTTGCCATTTCATAGCTTCTAAAATAAAATTCCTTATAAAAAAACATTTTAATTTTATTTCAATAAATGCAAAGTAGATGCAGTCCAAAAGCAGCAAAAAAAAAAGGGGGGGGGGGGAGTCCCTGGTATGTACACGGGCCCCATGTTTTGGTCATTTCACTAATCTCTTATACTGTTCAATTTAGAGCAAAAAATTGCTTTTCTTTCTGTAACTGTTCCACACACTATAGAAAAAAATTTATTCATAAAAATCAATTTCTTTATTTTGGGCAATGCGTTGAAACGTAACTTAGTTTTGGTCAAGCAATCTTTCTTTTCCCTCACCCCTTCTACACACATCTATGAAAAGGAGTTATACCAGAGGGTCAAAGTAAGAGTGCAAAACAATGTGAATTTGTACCACGGGAAGGGGGGGGGGGGGTTTGCATATTAATTATTTTGCCTTTGGTCATAAAAATGCACTCATCTGAGGTCAACTTGAATATCAAAATTTCCTGTGTTTAATCTGCAATACTAGTTAATATCCTGAGCCTTCTGCAAAATTTAAAGTAAAGAATCAAAATTATTGTTCAAGATATGCCAAAAACTACAACGAACTTTATATTTTAGAACCTTAGCGGTACTAATTCAACTAAAAAATCATTAATTTTATGTTACTGCTTTCTTGTTAAAGTACCATCAAAGAAGAATGATAAAATTTATCACTTATGCTAGACTCTTTCAACATATTATTTTTCATAAAATAAATATATGACTTCAGTAAAAAGACTACTTTAAAAGTAAAATAATCTTATGCTTATATACACAATAAAAGTAATCGTGGATATTCCTCTATTTATAGATAACTACAAACAACACGAAAATGTACAATCAATATTTTACAGACAAAGACAGGTAAAAAAAAAAAAAAAAGAGACACAAAGGCAACTGTAAATGATGCAATAACAGTTTTATATTCTATGAGGAATATTGCCACATTTTCTTCCTTGCTGTTCCCAGAGCTTCTTCTTTATACAAAACAATCCATAAATTTGCAAAGACCTTTATAAACACAAAATGAAGAGGGGGAGGGGGAGTTTATCATTGGCACACACAGTACCTACATTTCAAAAAGGTAGACAGAATGAACAATTAAGTTAAAGACAATACTTGCACATAGAAGGCAGTTAGGAAGTCAGAAAGTCAACACAAACTATCACTCAAAGAAACTGACATAGCAAAAGATACTAAAGGATTCTTCTGTATACTCATCTCAAGTGTCCCTTCTTACTCCTTTTTACTATTTTCTGCTTTGATTCAAGCTTTGAAAAAAAAAAGTTCAAAATCCTCCCTTTATCTGACTGAAAAGATACTGTGAGTGTAATACAATACCTTTGTTTTTCCCTAAAGCAGTAAATGAACTGTCTTGCATGTCAAAAAACAAAAAAAAAATCTTTCTTTAACCTCCCAAAAAGATTGAAAAGCGTTTTCCCTTTTCTTTTACTCACTTACAGTAAAAGAAGCACATTTACTATGCAGTGTTTAAAATCACTCATAGCAATTATCAGTAAGGCACGGACAGCAATTAAATAAAAACTATTTCACCATCCCAAAACCCAATCATTCAACATAATCATCGGGAATATTGATTCATTGCAATTTACTACATGTATACAGTATTTTACAAAAACCCTTTTCAAATTATAAAATATAACTCATATTTACATTTTAATAACATGAGATGTACTGTTCAGACCTGTTGCAATCAAGCAAAACATAAATAATGGAAAAAAAAAGTAAACGATAGTGCAAAATAAAACATGATAATGAGCCTAAAGAATAACTTTTTCTTTTTAGATAACATACAAGGAGTTTTTAGTTTAGTTTGTCTAAATCAACTTTTGGGAGAACTTTAACAGAAATAATGAATACAAAGTATACTTAGATAAAACTTGCAAAGAAAGCCTGTATGTTAATACCACAGTTTCAGAAAAGAGTGCAGTTGTGGTACTGACATGTAATATGGGAGACCTTTAATGAATTAGAGGCCAAAGTGACCATCGACTATTGTTTAAAAAGATGTCAAAAGGCAATAAAGAGAACATTTAGGGGGTAAAATAAGATCTTCATCTGATTTGAAACAAAAGTTAAGATGACTAAGAGCCTTGTTTTGTGATACTGCCACATGTAACAATAAACTGCAGCCTTTTCTTTTTCATTAGTCTATCTGGCGCATCTAAAGACAGAGGCAGCAGTATAACTATTATCACGGCAAAAAATGAGGAGTTAAACACTGACACAAGCCTTCCCTCTTGTGCTGTGTAACTCAGCATATTTGCCTTTAGACTAATGTGTAAAGAGAAAAAGGGTAAGTAACAAATATTTATTCAGCCAAGAGAGATGGGATCCTTAACAAAACTAATTTTGACATATGGTGC
Source organism: Plakobranchus ocellatus (assembly GCA_019648995.1). NCBI lineage: Eukaryota > Metazoa > Mollusca > Gastropoda > Plakobranchidae > Plakobranchus > Plakobranchus ocellatus. The sequence goes on along the minus strand of BLXT01003750.1, from coordinate 106,702 downwards.
AGTAGTTTTTTTTTATTAGTGTTCTATTTTGATTCACATTAATATCAAAGTTTTCTTTTTACTTCTTGTGAGTCTCAAAAAGAAGTGCATCAAAGAGGGGGCCATACTCATAAAGTTTTAGGCAATCGTCATTTTCTGGGGTCAACAAGGATAGTAAAAAAATTAACCCATATGGTTTAGTAAATTTGCAAGTCCTGTTACTTCCTGTCACTTTTAGATTTCCTGTCTTGGTGTTAGATTCACTCAATAAATAAAAATTGGGAATGGTAGCCTAGCGTTTTACCTACAGGCCCTCACCATCTTTTTGTAAAAAAAAAGAAAAAAAAGAATCTTTTAAAGTCTCATTAGTGGCAACAAGTCAGCATAAACAGATTTTTTTAAAAAGACAGAGAAAGAATAATTAGTGCTCTTTGATAGTGATACCTGTGTAATAATAAAGAAGGAGAAAAAAGAGTGTGGAACTTTAATAATGATTGTGCAAATGACTTGCCCAAATTACCTATGTATTTGCCTTTAAAAAGAATAAAATTAACAATTAAATACAATATCACAGAAATCAGAAAAGTCATAGATTCATATGCTGGTGCTCTTTACATAAAAGAATAGCTTCTTGGTCTAAATTTCTGCACAAATTTTAAAAGGAAACAACAACAACAACAACAACAACAAAAAAACCCAGAAAAAAAAACTGGCAATGACAAAAAAATTCTTTAACACAGAAGTAGGTTTATCAACTATATGCCACACAATTGGAATCGTCCACACAAGTGTTCTGTTTATAAAAGTAGATAAGGAGTTTTCAGTTCGACAAAAATTAATCTTTCTGAGAAACTGTTTTCTTCTTTATACACATCCCTGTAATGATGTTATCTTTGGGTTATACCTGAAATTTAGAATAAAGAGGTTCCTTCTTGAATATCTAATTTTCACACACAATCTGTATTAATGGTAGCAGAAACAGCAATAGAGGAAGTTTAAAAACATCGAGGAAGAAAATTTGCCCATCCCCATTTACACTCACAAAGGCACAGTTTATGCAATTGAAACATAAACACGCATTATGTCCCTTTAGGTAAGAACTTTGGCTCTCACAGCAATGTAAAATGATGAATCTAAAAATATCACAATGTGCCCAAGCTTTAAAAAAAAAATGGTAAAACAGAAATATTCTTTAAATTTTGCTGTCGATATTTGCATGAAGCTTTTATTGGGTTTGCAGTGACAAAAAGCAAAAAAAAAAAATTGTATAAAAAGCAGATCTTTTCTCTACATTTTGTCTAAACCCAAATCAACACTTTTTTCAATGCTTACTTTTTATGTTGCTTTGGTTTCTTAAGTCCAGTGAATATGCTCTTTATTACTAAAAGATATTGGATTTAAAAACACAAAAAAAACCACACTACAACTATAGCAAATGGACAACCATGTTGACACTAAATGAATTGAGAGTAACAAAAGTTGATACCTTGATCTGCTTTTAAGTACCAACGCTGATCTCTTCTCTGAAGATCTTCAGAAAATGAATTATCAAAGGCAAAACCACCCATGATGAATCTAATGCACCCCCCCCCCCCTTTTTTTTCCCCACACATGCACACTAACAGGTAGAAATAAAAGCAACAAGTCAAAAAAAAAAAAATTGATGGTGTTTAAAAAAAGCAATGATATATATGGGTATCCAGCACATTCTGGTTATCTTTCGCAGTAGAGAGAAGACATGTGTTTGTTTGCCTCCAGTTCTATAATTAGTCTCAATGAACAGTATGAGTGAATGAGTGATGAAGAAAGACATCAATTTGGTGCTCTTGAATGATTGAATCTCTGCTCACAAACTTTGGTATCTGTAATGACTTAGACATTGCTCTAACAAAAAAAAAAAAAATTTTTTTTTAAGCCAGCTATAAAAATTGCATTCATCACAAAGAATTTTATTGCTGAAAAAATAAAGCTATGAAAAACTATTTCCAGATCAAAAGTTTACAAATCAACCTTTTGCTAAAAAGAAAAAAAAAATTCTTTGATATATTTCGATTACTGTAATAGATTTATAAATGTAATGACACCACAAAATGTAGTGAACAAGAAATTAGGTACAATATTATTTAAACTTGAAATGTATTTAGAACAATGTTTTGTGATGTTCGGCCAAAACTGGCAATATTTGGTAACATTTGATATAGAAATATAAAGAGTTTTGCCCTACAAGATGTTACCATAATCATTTTTGCCACTCAGTATCTCATTTAATGTGATACTATACCTTTAAACGTGCACTCAAAGCTTTCTATTCATACTGTTACTCTTTCATTTGAACTAATAAAGAAAAGGAGAAGAAAACAGTTAATTCATAACCATCCTCTTCTCTCTCTCTCTCCTTCCCCCCTAAAAAAAAATGTATTAAAAAGAAAACAAACAACAAAAAAAAACTATGTTGCAGATACCAAAGGTACAGGCATTCAAATCATTCATTTGTAAACTTGGGTAAGAGGTTGTATTCTTGGGTCATGTACAGTGGTACATTCTTTCAATTCCTTTGTTCAGTAAAGGAATGTGTTGCTTGGTTTCTCTTTCTGCTGGGGAGGGAGGGTTCTATGTACTTAGCCCTCTCCATGAAAAAAGAGAAATGCTGTCTTAATCTTTTGCCTTGAACAGATTTGGCAATAGGACATGCATCCTCAATATAATTGGATTTTGTTAGACATATCTCTTTGTCTAAACATAAACTGGGGAATTATTTGACAATTCTTGGTCTGGTTGTTGCTGTTGTTGCTGCTGTTGTAACGATAATGAAGATGATGGTGTTGAAGGCATGGAGCAGGGATGCCCCCCATCATCGAAGAATCTCCTGAAGGTGAATTCAAAGAAGGCGTGCTCTGGGTGTTTCCCATTCTCTGTCTTGGAGTCAGCCTTTTTTGAGTTGGTATCCGAGTCATTAGTGCGCAGCTTGTCGGGGTCTACTGGATCAAAGTTAGAGGTGTCTGTTAAAAACCGGATTGTGGGCTTTTCAGGAGCTGGCTGGCGTCTGAGTCCTTCAAAATTGATGCCTGCAAAAAAAGGATGTTGCTTAATCTCCTGCGCGCCATTACGGCCCAAGCGGCTCTCTGGTCCTTGCAACAGCTGCCGTATCAAATCCTGAGCTTGAGGTGAAATGTTAACACAATGTTGCATATTCAATGTGTCTTTCCAGTGTATCACCTGAGAGTAAATAATATAAAATAAAAACAAGATTAACACAATCTGTATTGCTTTGACCCTGAATGATAACAGATTTCCACAATGCGGTACTGTTAGTATTAATAGAAGATGTGGTCACTTGAGACCGCGGGCAATCACATAAGTAGTCATATACAAATCTACTACTATTAGCTCCATAAGTTCTGCCTTGCACATGGTTCATTAAAAAAAAAAATACTTACTCTAAATATATCTGCTTGAACTGTGACAACCAGCCCTAAACTTAAGACACTATGGTTTCTTAACCCTCGCAGGCCTGATGCCATGTTGTCATATGAAAGCCTGATCAGGTCAAATTGACCCAAATAATAAGAATATAGGCCTCGAGTTCGTAAATACAGTGGTCACAAACTTTACACGTGCCGTGAAATAATATTGAAATAATTGTAATCAAAATCAAGACTCGTAAACATTATCAATTATTTTCATCATGTTAGTAGCAAGAGCAGCAGCAACAGTATCAGCAACAATTTTATTAGTCATCTTCATGTTAACAACAACAAGAAATGCTGACAACTATGAAACCAGCAAGTAATATAGTAATCAAAGCATCATCTTCTTTGTCTGGATGTACATTTAGTTCACCTTCAAGAAATTAATCACTGTCACTGTCTGAGTCCGCAGCTATTTCTACCATAAAGGTGTCAAACAAAGATCTGTCACTGGACATTTTCATATTACCAGTACTGTATTTTTCCTATCTCTAGACCAAAAATACAATAATAACTACAGAAAAACTAGCATTGCTGTAAATCCTATCTTCAGGATTTGGTGCAAGAAGTTAGAAAGAGAATACTTAACCACTTTAGGTCTAAATAGCTCTAGAAGACAAGTATTTAAAAAAAAAAAAA
>BLXT01003750.1:89768-102593 GCA_019648995.1 Plakobranchus ocellatus | reverse complement strand
AAAAAAAAAAAAAAAATCAGAGTTTCGCAACAATTTGATCTGGGGTTTAAATTTTCCCTTTTTCTCTTAATGAAATTACAAACTAGAAAGAATACAATGTCAATTCTTCAATCTCTCATAAACTTCAGAGAATGCGTTAATGAAAGCAAATAAACAGTGATTTTGAACTACTACAAACTGATTTCAATGTATTTTCTCAGCCTGAAGATTCTGATCTAGACAGATGAACCAACATCACCAGGCCAAAAGTCTAGCACTGATTCTATTACCACTAGTGGTAGAGGGGAGGCTGGCACCTGGTCCATCATTTTCAAGCCTGGAAAAGTTCAGTGAATATGGAAATCTCAAAGTTGACCTAACCAAATCATCTCTTTCTATAAAAATAGTCCATCAGTAACCGAATAGAAAAAGAAAAAAAACTGAGCTTTCTTATAAATGATCCATTCACATAAAATGAATTGTTGGTCCTCAATTCCCCAACAGATGTATGTAAAGCAAAATATTTGAACACAGTTGAAATATCAAAAGAGAAATCGTAACCAATTTGTAATTAAATTGAAAGAAAAATTGTTTTGATATATTATTTGCTTAATATTTCCTATGGATGACTGTAGAAAAATGGCTTATGAAATGCTTTTGATAGAGCTAAAAAAAAGTTACCACTGCTCAAGCAAAATACTATTTATCCCTTAGTGTCTGAAGGTCAATATCCACATATGGATGGAGATGTTTTGGAAAACAAACACAGCTTTGGTGAAAAATTGATAACCTCAGACAGAAAATGCTCAGAAACCAAAAAATTTGATGAAATCCAAAAGTAACCTCTATTAAGCATGTTTTGTTTGGCTGAAAACAACAGTGGATTGGATCAGCATTAGATAAAGATTAAATTAAAAAAAAAAAAACTTGCCACCTTATGTGGAGCGAGCTTATGGTACACTAACTGCCCACTGCCTGACATGTCAAGCTGGACACAAAGAGTTAAATATTTTCTTTTTACTTCTTCCATAATCATCACTGAGGACCACATTTACAGTCAACTTCACTTAAATCGACATTGCTTGGGGCGATCTTCTCTTGAATTGATCCTCTTTTCAGGAACATTCATACCTCTTTAAATTGTTTTTTATTGCAAATAAAAAACATAAGTCAGTGTCAACTTAACCTCTGTGGTAGTAGTATAGATCCTCTCATTATGCCACACTCTCTTTATTGGTAAAAGATTTTGAACAGTTAAGTTGATCTTTACTTTACTAAGGCTGAAGACAACACATGGATCATGGATCTTTTATGCTATGGCTTTGAGAGACTTGAGAGACATAAAATAAGCCTGAGCATCATACCAGTCAACCTGAATGATCAGAGGAAATGTAATCAAGATACATCACTCAACACATTTTTTTTTCATAGTTTCTAGATAGTTCAAATCCTTTGCCATAATCACCACTATATATTATTATTACATTCTGCTAAATTGAATGCCTTTTCTATTCCATGTCTTTTATAATCTCCTACACTATTCTTTTGCTTTCTTGTCTGTTATGCTGGCTCTTGACTTCCTTGTAATTGGCTCAGGTGATGCCCACTGGGCACAGCCTTTTTAAGAAAACATAGGCTGGACTATAACCCCTGGACCGAGTACTAGGCATAATGCTTCCTCTTTTTTTCCCTTAACTCAAAAAATCAAAAGGCCAAAGTTGGAAACAAGGGTGACTTCATTTTCTGAGATTCTAAAGAATAAAAATAGACACTGGGTTTATTGCTTGAACTTCTATCGATGGATGGAGAGATGTAAGGAAGACTTGTTGTTTCCAACCATCATGGACTTGACTTATCCAGAGTCGACTGTACATTATATTGCTGAGAGATCATAGGAGATTACATATTCTGGCAGAAATAAAGACCACATTTTGCTTGAAGAAAGATTCAACATAGGAATTAATGACTAATTTCAGCTGCTCTTAGCAAATCACTGAAACGTGCAGCGTTTCCCAATTCAACAGTTGACTCAATTTTAAATAATCCTTTTTTTTTTTTCTTTGCTACCTTTTTTTTTTCAAATACTGTTTTACAAATAACAACAATTAAAATTAAAAAAAAACAAACATGAGGCTTACCTTGTACTGTGTCTCTAAGGGGGTATTGGCATAGAACGGGGGTTGTCCAATTACCATCTCATACAAGATAACACCGACACTCCACCAATCACAAACTTTAGTGTAACCTAAAAGGCCAACATAAGAAGAGCATAACCAAAACATGTTTCAAACGATCCAATAAATAATAGCAAAAAGAAAAAAAAAAAGATTAAATTCAAATATTTTGCATCCTAAAAACAGAATTTCATGTGCTTTAAACACTACTTTTTTAAAGTTGGTGTATTGCCTTGTTGCCGTGCATCGTCACTACCAGCAAAGAGCTGGTTAACCGTTTCTGGGCCAGTTAGGCATTACTGTATTTTCCTGTCTAAATGCTAGCTCAGTTTGTCAGCAGTTTAGCTCATCTTTTTGAAAAAAGCTTTGTAAAAAAAATCAGAGCCTATTATGATTCACCCTGAGATACCCTAGGCTAGATTTAGAATCATGTATTAGAGAGCAAGGTCTGTTTTTTATTGCTTAATCTGATGCTTTGCAACAGTATTATCAAAAATGGAACTAGTCTGTCCAGCAAGCAACCGTAGATCTAACCTAAAAACTTTAAAATCCGATCATACATTATAGAAAAACTTAAGAATCGATATTAACGAATAAGTCAGTGCAATTTAAATCTAAACTTGTATCGCTGTTAAATTTCCATCTAGTCTGAGTTTTTTTTTATAGATCAAATAGAAACATCTCCGTGGCCTTGACTGAGCAACATTAGAAGTGGCTAGCATCACAATTCAAATTCAGAAGAAACCTAAAAATAATCTTGTGCAACAAGGCAATTTTATTCTCAATAAAAAAGGGTACCACACCAGATACATGCAAATAATCTATCATGGTTGAAGCTGTGATAAATTGAAATGATAATCTTCAGTCCAGGGCTCTTACACAGTTCCAGTGGCCACACTTCTATCTTGGGAAGCAATGTATCAACCTTCTTACACATATCTCACCTTCAGTATTTTTTATTTTGAACGACTGCAGTGTTTTGGTGTTTTTGGTTTTCTCTGACCATATAGACTGGCCTATTCTTATATTTCTAGCTCCAGACAATTTATTGTAATGTAAAAGATCCACCTAGGTGAGGTCTCTATTTTGTTTTACATCTAAGGAGGCATGACTTCTAAATGAGGAGCTAGGGGAGAGTGTAAACAGCTGAGATTTTACTATTTCATTCTTAAAATGTTTGTATGCTGACATGATTTTATCCTGTGGCCTTTTTCAAAAGCTGTGCAAGATTTATTTCAATGCTAACTGAGAAAAGAATCCACAACATTAATGGTAGGAGTACTTATTTTGCAACTAGTGACTCACCGCAACTTGCCTGGGATATTTGAGCTGTACTATGCTAACAAAAAAGATATTTTTCATTGTACACACCTAAACGTAGAAGAACCTCTGGCGCAATATAGTTTGGAGTTCCCACCAAGGAATGTGCCTGTCCTCTTTTTTGTTCACGTTGCCTTCGCTGTTCAAGAGGTTTGAGAATTTCACAGTGACATTGGTCGTCTAGTTGGCAGTTCACCTCCATAGAGTCTTGTCTCGCATGGGTGCCATCTGGAGCAGGTAAAACCATGCAAACAGGAAATTGAAAATTAGACTATCATCAGAAAGCTAAATTGAGAGCAATAATATGAAGAAGGTGATAGAGCCAGCTCTGCTGGAAAGAACTTGGAATGTGTGTATTACATTTAAATCTGTACACAATACAAAGTTTGAAAAAATTTGCAGTCATCTCAGTTTACTGGTATATAAAAATAAGATGTCTTAGATTTCAAGGCTTAAGATCCACAGTTTTAGCTTTTGGGACAACTGATTAGTACTCATAAATTGCATTTTGATAGAGTCGCACTAAAAAAAAAAACCAAAGCAAAGCAAAACTATGAAATAAATTGAAAAATTATCAAAACAGACGTCTCTTGTCTTGAGCCAAGTTTTATTGAGTCTGATGTCGCAAGTAATACTTTTGAGAAGGAATGTCATCCAGTGTGTCTAAATTATAGGAGAATACAATACAGTATTTTACCATGTCTTTGCCATCGTGCACTTTCACAAGGCAGCTATTTTTGAAATAGCTACCTTTTCCCAATTTATTACCAACAATAGCTCTTATTGCAAAAAATCCAGCCTTACAACTTTCTACACCAAACACCACCCGGAAATAAGCTAGAGGCCAAACTGGGAATTATGAGCACTGCTCAAGATACAATAAGATTTAGATCTCCCCACAATTAGACTCTGATCAATATACGTTAAATGAAAAATCAGTCCATCACCATAAAAGCTGCCGCTAGTCCTAATGAATATTCCTGCACAGCTGATATCACAGGGGATTTTGAACGATTACAAGATTCCCTAATTATGGTACCTGTCCCAAAAAATTTAAAAGAGAACAAAACAACAACAGGCATAAATTAAGAATATATAGGTAAACTAAAGGCAAATATGGTTTTTCCTTCTTCACACTTTTTTTTTAAACAAAACACCAATAATCTCTATACAGTTTGTGTATTTGAAAAGCTTACTAAATGTATTTTCTGGCTGTACAAAATTAATAACTAAAATGTTCAAAATGCAACTTCTGCCTCACTTGGACTGGTCTCAAGATTCATGATCTTCAATGAGACAATTTTGAATTAGAAATAAAAGAAAGAAAAAAAAAAGGTTAAAAAAACACTAAGAGAGAGCGAGAAAGACAGAGAGAGAGCCAAAGAGAGAAAGAGAGAGAGACAGAGAAAGAGAGAAAGAGCAAGAGTCCCCCCCCTTTTTTATTACAAACAAATCTTTGCCCCTGTCCTTCTCTTTTCCATCTTAATTTTCATGGCATACACAAAAATCACTGCAACACATAAAATTCAGCAAGATTTAGCTTTCTTTATGGACAAGTTCATGCTAAAATATCAAATGGACAAAATGACATCTGAAGCAGTAACAACTTTCTTCTGTCTCAGTATCATATTGTCACTGATTGGCCCATGATAATAACAGATGAAGATTTTTACCAAAATGCAATAGTATTATCTATGCACTCCTGAGCATATAAGAGCTATGGGAAACTCTTAATATAATTGAAGGCCATCATAATTGAAATGTGACAATACAACTTTGTTAAACCGTGAAACTCAAATAAATTACAGTAGCCGAACTGTTAAGACAGAAAAAAAAATTATTATTCTTGAATATCTTAATATTGTAAAATGAAAATAGAAACTATTTTTAGCTGAGCTAGAATTGCTGTCATACATTTTAATATGAGAAAGGAAGTAAAAGATAACATTACACTGGCATTAGAAAGAGGAATTTTCTATCATTTTTACTTTAAAAACAGATCCAGTGCTGAAATTTAGAGGATGTGTGTAAAACATTTCATTCTTTCAAACTCTGACAACATTTTAATTGCTGCAAAGGGAGCAAAACATTTTGTTCAATATTAGCTTCAATGTAAATGACCTTCACTTTCTTTTTGGAAATCAAGTAACACATAGAATGCTATAGCATATACAGAGGCGGGAGCAGAAAATGTGAACTATACTGGAAATTGAAAATTTGCCAGGGTCTAGAGCTGCCCCCCCTTCCTTTTCTTTTTGTGACTTTTTTGTTTTTGTTTTTTTTTTTTTTTGCTACAGAATTCCATATCAATACAGAGGGTCTTCCCACCCTGCATATATAATTCATATTCTAGAGAATATTCATTTTAAAACATAATATTTAAACTATTTGATGCCACAATGGATGAAAGAGAAATGCTGATGATATCTATAACTTTTCAATTCCCTATTGATATCTTGGACAATTTGCAACAATGACGTGTTTTCTGTTTTTGTATTCAGCAAACATGATTCTAAAAAGAAAAAGATATTTCATTATGAGGGATTCTAAAAAAAAAATCACATCTACATTAAAAAAATTATTTTTACCTTTCTGGTAATATTTGGAGTTGTGAGTCCAACGAAAACCTGTGCAAAGGCCAAAATCAGTTAACTTTATGTGGCCATCCTTGTCAATGAGGATATTATCAGGCTTGATGTCTCGGTGAATAAATCCCATTCTGTGCACACTCTCAATGGCCAACACCAATTCTGCGATGTAGAATTGGGCCAGATGCTCATCAAGAATTTCTTTGCGAATGAGCTGACCCATCAAATCTCCTCCTGGTACATAATCCATCACAAAATAGAGGTTCTGCTCATCTTGAAAACTATAATATAATTTGACGACCCACTCGTTATCTGCCTCTGCCAAAATATCACGCTCTGCTTTTACATGGGCTACCTGATTACGTTTGATCACATTGGACTTGGTAAGAGTCTTCATGGCATAGAGGTAACCAACATCTTTTTTGCGGACTAATGCTACCTCTCCAAAAGCACCAACTCCCAAAGTTTTTATTTTGTCAAACATGCAAGGGTCCATCTTTGCTCTCTTCAGCCGGATATAATTAGATTCCTTTTGGTGGAGCATTTTGCGCATTTGACGAGCAGCCTCCTCAGACAATTTGACCTTAGCCATTTCTTTCTCCAACTGCAGACGTCTATTCATACGCTGAGTGTGTGATTTGAGTACATTCTCCACATGCTGTTCCATATAAAATTTGAACGCTTGAGGTGAGTACACCCGCACTTTGGTGTCACAACGCAGACGATCACGTTCCCTTGCCTCAGACTTCCGCTGTGGTAAAGGAGACAAGCACCTCATTGTTTCCTGCTGAGGGGCTACTTGCTTGGCCTCTCCACCTGCAGCTCCACTAGGGCCAGCATTGGCTGAGGATGAACACTTGGTTGAGGATGACGTAGTTCCTGCACTCACGCTAGATGCATCTGTATCTGTTTCAGTCTCTGATGGGGGGGTGCTACTTTCAGCCTGAGGTCCTGGTAGAGGGGGTGGGGGAGAGCTGTTAACAACTGCAGGCCTTTGCTGGTGACTCACACCTTCTCCTTGATGCTGAAGCTGTAGGTTAGAGGTTACGACAGGGGCAAGGGGTGTTGAAGATGGTGGAGACTGCATTGCAGTGCTGGCAGTGTTGCCTGTGTGTGGGGCACTTGAGGGTGATGGGGATGACCCTGAATAGGGGGCTGCTGGGACCTGGGATTGAAATGGACCTACAAAACTTGAAGGTGAATCATTTGGTGGTGGTGGTGGAGGTGGTTTATCCTTTATAGGTATTCTTGGGGGCAGAAGGGGAGGATTGATTGTAGGTGGTTGACCAATTCCTCTTCCTGGATAGGGAGGTGGGGGCTTATCTGGTATATCAGAGTTTGTGGAAGGTGTGGAAGTTGTTGATAAAACAGACATAGGTGAGTGGTTAGTACCACGTGAGACCGGCGAGTCTGAGCATGGTGTTGACACAGGTGTATCTTGCAAGTTAAATTGCTGATACAGCCCTGCTGATCGTTTGCCTCCAATCATATGCTGATTGAAAGGGCTGTTGTGACCATGATGTTGCCTGCTTGGCAGAGTGGTAGGCTGGCCTGCCGATGCTGCAGCCAGGGCTGCCAACTGCTCTGGGGTGAAACTACAAGCTGAGCCTAATCCTCCATTACGCAACAGCTGAGGGACCACAGTTTTCACATGCTGTTGCTGTTGGGCACTGCTAACCTCTGTTAGTTGAATATTGTTTGCATCCCTTCGCTGTGGCAATGCTGATGCTATGATGCGAGGCGTATGCTGCTGTTGTTGCGGCTGCTGCTGCTGGCCTGCCACCACGGGAACTCCAGACTGCTTAAGTTGCTGTTGCTGCTGGTGGTGATAGTTGTGATGGTGACTATGGTGGTTGGGCAGCTGTGATAAATTGATTTTAGCCTGAAACTGTGACACATAGTTGTTTTGCTGGGAAGATAAACCACCATTATGGCTGTTATTCAGACCCTGATTCTGAGGAAGAGAGGTAGAGGAAGGTGCCAAGGGAGCAGTGGCCGTCTGAGGCATGGGCTTTGTCACCTCTTTGCTGCGTACTGAGGGCATAATGACAGGCATGTGATTTGAGCTCATAGGCATACGTGTGGCTGACACTGCAGTAGAGGCTACCATTTTAGCTTTCTGCAGTATATGCTGGTGCTGCTGATGCTGCATATCAGGCAACATTGTGACATCTAGGTGAGGAGAAGGCCTGTGAGGGTCCATAGAGTCTGAGCCTAAGGATGAAGAGGCTGTGGACGAGAGCCCTGTCATTGCTCCTAGTCGTACAGTCTGGATCTGAGCCTGGGCTTGGCTATAGGGTGGAGGAGGAGGCTGATGAGATTGATGCTGCGTATATCTGACACCACCTGCACTAAGTGAGGATGGAGCAGGGGAAGGGCTCGAATTGGGAGTGGAGGGAGAACTGTTACCCAGAATCATACTTTGGATCTGCTGTGAGAGCAGTGGGCTTGGGCTCGGGGCAGGAGTACTGCTGTTGCTATTCCCTCCTCCTGGCCCCATATTGACAGCTTGCTGATGGTGATGCTGGTGAGAGATGGGACTAACACCCCTCTGGTACTGGTGAAGGTGCTGTTGGTGCAGCTTTCCCCCCACACCGTTAACTGTGACGGAAGAGCTTCCAGGTGTGGTTGTTGTAGCTGCAGATACCACAGGGTGAAAGAATTGTGGCTGACCTGGATTGATGAGCTGAATCATTTGTTGAACATGACCCTGGGGTACCATTGGGCTACCACTGCCTCCACCAGACAACTGCTGTGCTCCTGGTCCTAGTAAACTCAGCCCAGAGGCTAAAGTTCCTTGTGCGTGGGGCTTGCTTGAACCTTGATGGTACTGATGGTTGACAGTATGGAGCATTGCTGTAGTGTGGTGTGTTGCCATGGTCTGAGAGGAAATAAGAGGACAGATAAATAATTTAAGGGAAATGTGAGGTTAAAGGAGTGCGTTTTTAGCATGTTGTACCTCAGTCAATAAAATAAATGTCTGTTCTTGTTTTAACACATTGTATTTTAAAAGATCGTTTTTCATATTTTTTTTTTCATTTGACATTATCCTACCTACCACCAGAGCAATTAAAAAGTGATACAGAATTAGCTGCTTGGCTTACACTGGTAGTCACTTTTACTAGACTGTTTTCCTGCCCAGCTGAAGTATGCTGAATATTCTTGGTTTCACATTTAGAGCATTTAAAAGAGCATTTTGTAGATTACAGGCAAGTGATATTCTACAAGTTTGCGGTTGCCTGAATCTTTCTTGTGTCACGATGCTTTTTGTAGGTACATATTTTCTTAATTATATGATTTTCTAATAAAAAAATAGGCAGAAAACAGTTCTTCCTTAGAGGAAAAAGACAGCAAGGGAAGAATAACCCACTATTGTTGGGTAAGGAATAAACTGCTTGCAAAATGAAGCAAAAATATCAGATCATAAGATATGAATCAGGTGTTCTTGAGGAAAAACCTGTTGAGATTACAAAAAAACAAAGGATTTCTTACGAATATAAGCCATTCTACACAGACATTTTTGTCCAACATACTTGTTGACTGACAATGGTTGCTTCAGCAGATGGTGGTGGAGTTTGACCTTGCTGGGCAACAGTCATAATACTGTTGATTGGTGCACGAGGAGGCAGAGGGGGAGGAGTCTGCAAGCCATTAGTCATCAGATGCTGGCGCTGTTGCTGCTGCTGCTGCTGTCTGTGTTGCCCACTTAAGCCAGGGCTATCTGACCGAACGCTGTTGGTCTCAGATGCTGCAGGGCTACTTGGACCGAGGGCAGAGCGGGAGGCCATTGAATAAACAGGCATGCCTATTGAAGTAGGAAACGTAAAGCAATAAATACACTGAGATATGTTACATTTTGATGATATCTCTTTAAAGCTAATCAAGCATGAGGGTATAGAGTCAAAAAGAAAGGAAAAGAAATAGGAAATTATCAAATATTGTTTACATATTAAAGTAGAACTGGTGTAAGACTTTGATGACTTTCTTGTAGCTCTTTAATGCACAATAGAGTCTCATTCTATGTAATGCATGGCAGCCAGAGAAAGAAAAAAAATCACCCTGCAATATCTTATCAGCACAGAAACTATAACTATTGACTTGTTTCTTTAAGTTCCTGACTGTTAACAAGCCAAATAGAGTAAAAATACATTATTGCTGTGCAGTTGTTTCATTTCTTAAAATACGGAAGGAGGGGACGAGTCTTTGATCTGTTCCAGGTTGCTCCTATTGAATTAAAAGTGTTTAATTTCCTCATAAGCTGCAATAAGGCCACTGTATCCTCGGATTAAAAAAAATTTTTTTTTTTTAAGTAATAAGCCCTGTCGATCAATATCAGGCAGGATAACAAAATGTTAAATTACTATAAATTTGCCATAGTCGACAGCTTTATAACCCTCTTCCTCTAAAAAAATTTTGTTCACCTTTTTCGACTACCTACAATACAATTACAGCTTGGCCGTTTCTTTAAATATTTTTTTCACTATTGTAAGGGGCAAAAAAGGCTGTATTGAGTAATAAAATTTGTATAACAATTCTCTACACAATTTCATTTAACATAGCCATTAACTTTTAATTATTGAGCAACACCCAATCTCTTGCGCCCAGTTTATTTAGCGCCCTCTCTTTCTCCCTTTTTCTTTTTATCATTCTACTTCAAAAGGCAAAAACAGGGCTTGCGAGGATCTACAGATAAAAGCCGCTTCACAAGTACAGCATAGTTGGGAGTCAAACCCCAGACATTGAAGTTTAGTGTACCTCTACTTAAAATTCAGCAAAACAAACCACCATACAACATATTAGGGAGATGATGTTTTCAAAGAACAAATAACTTCTCCACACCACTGACCTATCTCTGTGCCGGTGGCTGGATGGCTTAACGGTATTTAGAAGGAAAGCTGCTTTACTGTACATGTATTGTATATGTCTGTGTGTAAAAGGAGAGGGGTAGTAATGTTAATATGTTAAGAGAAGCTTCCATTAACGCCTTAAAGTATAAGTGGGCACAATGCCAAGTTTGCCTATTCTAGATGACTTATCTCAAACGCCCAATCTACAGCCTTGATTATCCTGAATTTGTTCCTTCTCTTTCTAAGGTCTATGGGTGTGTTTCGATCAAAGTAGGTGTGCAACGGAAACGACAACTGTATTGTTGGCTTTTTTTTTCCTCACGAAAATAATGAAAGATAGAGCAATAACAATAATAAAAATAAAAATGGCACTAACATTTTTCATTCACCCAATATAAAAAAGGGAAGGGAAAAAAGACGTATGAGGGAAGAAGCACAGCAACAGTTAAGATGAATATAAAGGTTGAAGGCAATTCACAACTCAAAAGAAGAGGACGAGAAAAATAATGAAGCATTTTTCTGAGGCGTCTCGCTCACACTTGAGCGACCAAGCGCATAAGAAATGAAGGCCGCCACTACCACGCTGCACCAGGCAGTTCCAGTATATTATAATGCACTCAGGCGAGGAGCGAGAAAAGTGTTGGGACTGGGTTCTCCTCAACCACGTATCACAGCTATGGAAGAAAGAATGATCTCAGAGGAGAGGAGAGCGGCAGAGAGAGAAGACGGACAAGGAGGGACGGAAAAGAGAGAGGGTGAGAGAGAGAGAGAGAGAGAGAGAGAGAGAGAGAGAGAGATAACGTGCGCGTGTATGTATATGGGTGTATGGCGCACAGCGATGAGGGGTTGCAAGGACAACGCAAGGCTGAAAATTGTAAGGAATGCTATGTGTGTGCTTGTGTGCTTCCTTGCTTTCCCTTTAAAAAAAAAAAAACAAAGACAAAAACAAAACGAAAAACTATACATAAACCTGAAAAAGAAAAAAGAAAAGAGCAGTTGACTGAGTTGAGAAAGGAGAACAGAAAAACAAGAGGGCTTAGGCACAGTCTTGGAATGCCAAAATATCTGGCAGCGCTGCATATACTAAAAATAGCAGGTGTGTATAATGTGCATGGGAAAATGTGAAGGATTGGGAAATGCAATGTGAGGGCAAAGCATAGAAAGAAGGGCAATAAATAATACATATTGTTCCATTTTTTAAGTAATTCGACCAGATCAAGGGATCAACTACATTTTGTTTGAAATGAAAAGCTGAATATATATTTTACATGGATCAAGCATGAACGCATTGAACGAACTTAATGGCTTTTACAAAGTTAAATTGATTGTAACGTAGTTGCTTTAAAAGGGCTGATGCACTGATCACAATTTTCTTTTTGTTGCCGGAGGTTTTGAAAATTGTACGCAAAGACGCATAAAGTGCTATCCGACCATCCTCAAGTTTCCGGAGACAGCCTGAAAATGCTATGCGATCTTACATTCCTTAGGTTTCTGGAAGTTTTTTATCGAAGGACGCCCAAAAATTCTAGGCTATCTTGCGTTCCCTAGGTTTCTGAAGCTTGTAAAGTTGCAAATCTGAAAATGCTATGCGATCTTACGTTCCTTAGGTTTCTGGAAGGTTTTTTATAGAAGGGCGCCCAAAAATTTTAGGCTATCTTGCGTTCCCTAGGTTTCTGAAGCTTGTAAAATTGTAAACCTGAAAATGCTATGCGATCTTACGTTCCTTAGGTTCCTGGAAATTTTTTTATAGAAGGACGCCCAAAAATTCTAGGCTATCTTGCGTTCCCTAGGTTTCTGAAGCTTGTACAGTTGCAAACCTGAAAATGCTATGCGATCTTACGTTCTTTAGGTTTCTGGAAGTTTTTTTTTATAGAAGGACGCCCAAAAATTCTAGGCTATCTTGCGTTCCCTAGGTTT
>BLXT01003750.1:38354-49931 GCA_019648995.1 Plakobranchus ocellatus | reverse complement strand
ATATATATATATATATATATATATATATATATGTATAGGTTCTTATATTGTCAAGATATCTTTTTTTAAAATAAAATATTTTTATTTACCAAAATTGGTGGCACAGTGGATAGTGAATCTGCATGGACCTTCAAGCTCTAACCCAAGTGGGATTTATTCCTAAAAAAAAATAAAACCTGGGGCTCGGGGGGGAAAAAAAAGGTAGCAGAGGGACACCTAACAGTCATGATCTTGGTGTGGTCCAACCCTCTTGAGAGTGTCAGAAGTTCAGGGCTGTAACACTTGCATAAGAGGGATTTCTTCTCTGAAGACTCTCTGCTGTCTTGCCCTTACATGAGTATCTTTCTACCAAATCATGACATGTCCATTGACTTCTGGGAATAGGCCGGAGGACATTTATGAGAAACAGGAAACACTGGGAAAGTCTAGACTCAGGAGCCTTGCAAGCTAGCATCCCCCTGGCTTCTAAATAATTCACTACATATCAATGATGAGAAGTGCTCCCAGGATCCACCAAAAGGGATAGAAAAATAATGGATCAACTGGTGCCTCTTTGATCACGACTAGGAATGTGCAAAGGACTACGAGATTTGAAAAACGCACAATGGACTATCCATGCATCTGCGGTAAAGATTTTTGAGTGAAAAAGGCATAAAGATCCACAGAAGAAAGATGGAAAGTTTGGGTAACTCAAAGGACCAGCAGCAGCACTCTGCTGAGACAGATAAAACGTTGGAAAACCAAGGCCAGGTACAAAACCACAGCGCTGAGGAAATCCATGCTTCTGATCCAGATGAAGCATTCTTGCAGTTCTTAGATGCAAAGAGCCAGAAAACCCAATTCCTACCAGCAAATGCAGTTAAGCAGTGGGAGGAAATGGATTCCAAGATTGTCCTCAAGTTAGATGAGCTATAAGGGAAGAGCACACTAGAGCACAAGCTTGCAACCTTTGGTGACATTGTCTACCAAACATTCCTAACCACATTGGGGCAAAGCAACATAAGATGCAAGCGCCCCCAAGAGAGCAGAAGGCAACCTGAAATGGAAATGCTGCGTAAAGAAAAAGAAACTTGAATAAACAATTAAAAACAACACCTGTTCAAGAACAGACAGGTCTACAAGCACTGTGGTGAGATTTGAGGCAAGGCATTCAGCCCTAAGCAGAGTCAAATCTGCCAGGAAAAGATGAAATCAGAAGAAGAAAACACAAGAGAATTTCTTCAAAGACCTGTTCCATTTCGCCAGGCCGCTCTTTCAGTTAGCAAGATCAGGCACCTTAATGGCACAAACAGAATGAGAACCCACTTGAGGATATTGAATTACTTCAGAGTTGAACAAAATATGTTAAAATTGATGCTAAAGTGTTTCCAAATGGCTTTATTTGCTCTACTTTTTTTTTTTTTGATTTTCTGAGGGAACATGCCCCCAAACTTCCCTAGGTATGCTTCAGCCTTCAGTGGTCATATTGTCCATTCTTGGAGAAAATCTGCAGTTTTCTTTATTTCAGGGTTTTTCTATTACAAATCTGTTAAATTACCAAGTCCACATTTTTAAAAAGATTTTTACAATAAAAGATTGTCTTTGGAATTTTAGTATTATATTTTTTTAAATTTATGTTGGCAGTTACTCAGTTCACCCTCTCAAAAAGTGAATCAGGTGATGTATTTAAGATGATTTTACAACACACAGTTTTTTTTTTTTAATTTAATACACTTCTTGAATTATAAAATTAAAGTATAATCCAATATGACTTTTCTCCTGTTCAGCATTATTTTTTCTTATTGTGTAGGTATATTTTTTCAATCATTGTGGAAGACATATGGCTTGCATTTTACTTGTGTTGTTGTTGTTATTTGTTTCTATGTAAAAGAAATAAGTTGGTGAATTTTATTGTTTCTATTTTACTAACTCTTATACATTATTAATTTTATTTTCAGGTTTTCAGAACGGAACTACTGAAAGTATTGTCCAGAATATGAATTTATTTGATTGTCACTGAAAAATTAAAGATGCCTCTATGGGAACTTTCTGTTATCTAAATTCTGCTTCTACAGTTCACACAAGATCAATTAGGGTCAAAGGTTCATACAATCACTGATTAGCCAATTTAAGATTCATTCATAGACTTGAGGATCTATTAAAATGCTGATGGGACTCTTTTTTGGTTGTCATTCAAGGTTGATCACATCATTTTTGTCTGTCAAATCTGTAATTTTCCTCATTATGATGCTTTGTGGAAGACATAGTAGTTCTCAGTGGATTGATATAGATCTAGATCACACCCAAGTCTCATCAGAGACTTACCGTCTTACTTGTGAAGCATTACTTCAGGAATATATAGAGGTAGCAGGGACATTTACCCATTGTGAATTGTCCAATGCCAAACCATATCGGATCTGCACACAGTGTTTTAAAACCTATGCCATCATGAAATCCCTGTACAATTATCTGGTGGTGAGTTTTTTTATTTTTTATAAATGTATAGTCTTTTTGTTTCATGGATGTGTAGCTTGGGTCCCTCTTTTTTAAAATAATTTTTTTTTTTACAATAAATTGTTGCTGAAATAATGGGGCACAATAACATTACTCTTTTCCAGTCTTAAAAAAATCAAAGCATGTATGTCACCCACTAATTTCATTGTTTTAAATGTAGCTATATGAAAGAAATCAAAAGTTGACTGGCTTTTTATGAAATCTTTCACTCCCTTTAGAAGTTGGAAAAAAAAGCCACTGGCAAAATTATATAACACACTTTCAAGTGATGGATGAGATAACATTTTTTTCCATACCACTTATAATCTTAAAAAATTTATATAGTTCTAAAAAAAGAGCTTATTAAAGAAAATTGTATGAACCTTTGAATTAATTATTGCTAATATTTCTCTCTCTCTCTCTCTCTCTCTCTCTCTCTCTCTCTCTCTCTCTCTCTCTCTCTCTCTCTCTTTCTTTTATACATGCAGGCAGAACCAAAGTTACATAATTGTATGGTAAAGTTCTTAAAGTCTGACCGTGTGCAAATAATTCCAACTGTTCAGAAAACTGCAGATGATTTATGGCGCACCTCTGATTGCACTAGTAAGTTTTATTTTTCAATTCAAAACAGAATAACTTCTGAATTCTAGTTGAGCATTTTCTCCAAAACGTGGGCTGTCATCTTAGTTTTATGTTAAAGATTATCAATAAGCCCTTTTTGAAAGAATTTAACTCATCAATTCATACATTTTGATTTTGTGAGTGTAATAGTATACAAAGTTTATGCTTTATGTTTAAAAGATCAGTCTTGGATTAATCTTTGCTGTCTAAATTGACCAAATAAGTTTCGAACATGACTATGATGACAAAATCACCAAAAAAAGTGGTTACCCATAAACAAATTAAGCTCATTCAGTACCAAATGAAGAGACACAACAAATTTTTTTACATGGATCTACTTCTGCTATCCAACTCTGCATGAATATTATCTCACTGATATTCAATTGGGCTTTTCCCTTTTGTATTTGGAGATTCTTTTTTTCAAAATGCAGTAAAAAACATGACACAATTTTGGGGTCCACCTTTTGGCAATTGCTCAGCTTTGAATTACAGTGCATACCTGATAATTCGGCATCAAAGGGACCAGGCCACACATGTTGAATTGTGAGAAAAACAAGCTATAGAGCAGCAAAAAAAAAAATAGAGGTCTTTTGCCATAGTATTAATTAGGCTAACCTTATTTTCCTGAACGTTTACCTTATAAAGAGAGATTAAGAAGAAGTTCTCGCTTTATGTTAGACCTAGCAACAGACAAGACAAGATAAGACAGAAGGCGAGAGAAAATTACAACATGTCCTTGTTGACACCCACCGCCTTGCCAGAGGAACCAAGCCAATAAGCCACTATATTCCTGTTGTTCGCACTGTATCTCTTATAGATCCTTAGATCTAGCACTGTGGTCTGGACTTACTGTGTGGATAACCTTTCTTTCTAGTATATATTTATAAAGAGAGAGAGATTTCAGTAAGAAAGATCAACAGTGGGACTGTGAGTCAAGAGGAATAGTCCAACAAATAGATTGAGATAATATGGACAATTTTAACATCGTCTATACCGCCTTTAAGAAAAGGAACAAGAAAAGAAAAAAAAAACAGATTAGCACACAAAAAAAAATTTAGTGGCAGTAAAAATACAAGGAAAAGTTATGTTATGGAAAGGGGACCCTTGCTTCTAGATCTATCTCCATCAGCTACCAACGAAATGAACAGGTCATGGGCATAATATTGTTTTATACTGTGTGAAATTTCACAATTTACATTATAACTTGGCGTAGGACCTCTTCATTTTGTCAGTAACTTGTGAAGGCAGAAAAAAAAAAAAACAACACTGGCATACTGGTACTCATACTCAGCTGGTGAAGTTAGAGGTAGAAGCACAGTTTCCTTAAAAGTAAGTAGTGCCCACATCTGCATCTTGTGGATCCCTTTTCCTTTGCATTCAAGGAAATAAGGACTTGACCTATACAGTAACTTCGTAATTATTAATTATAACAGCATTAGCATGGTCTTCTCCCTCGCCGCCAGTTATGCACTCATGTACACGAGTGGTACCTAGCGGGGGATGCGTGCCACTGCCATCTACAAATATTGCAGTGTTAAGTCTAGGCCAGTGAGCGCAGGCGTAGGCTGAAGACTGAGAAAGAACAAGACTAGAAACAAGCTGCTTTTGCTTATGTTAAGCTTTTAGAAAATGTTCAACTTGTGTAAGGAAACAATCAGTAATTTGTTGAAATGTTAAGAGCAGTGAGCAATAATATAAATTGTATATTTTCAAATGTATCATCACTAGGCCTATGTTTCTTTTCCATGACTTAGTTCTTTCAAAAGTATTCTGGATTTTTTTTTAAGTTGAAAAAAATATTGTGTATAATTTACAATGTTGGGTTTATCCAGCAGCGATCTAGTATGTATATAAATTTATGAAGGTCTTTTTTAAAGATATGAATTAATGGAACCTACATTTTTTGTTAAATTTGCTTTTTTTTTTTTCCTTAGATTGCATAAGCCATCTTCATGCTGATGCAAAGACAAAAGCTATAAACTATACAGTTCCTGAGAAAGTTCATCAATTTTTTATTCTTTACTCTAACATGAGTGAATGCTTAGGGAAGAATGCTACTTTTGAAATAACTGTAAGTATAAAATTAGAGTAAATTTGAACCAGTAAATTTTATTTTCCCTTCTTCATCTGCCATAATCTGATAGAACAGAAGTTAGCTATATTTATTCCCGATGAGGCATAGTAGAAGGGATATCATAGTTGGAGGCTTAGTTAGTTCCATTACCGTGACTGGGTAACAGATTGGGGTCACTAATCCTGAAATGCAGGCAGTGGAGGCGAGGCCAAGTGTTACATTTTTTTGTGTTACATCTACTGGAAGGCTCTGAAAGAGCTAGGTTTTTTTTTTCTTTTCTATGTGGCCTATTGGTTCAAGTACACATGTATTTTATATATAAGCTTATCTCCTGTGCCTGTTTTGCAATCAGATTGTCCGAAATTACCTTTTTTGAAAACTTATTGTAAAGGAAAGTCACAAAATGTGACTAGTATTAGATGAGTTGATTTCTGAAAGAACTAGCACAATAAGAAATTGTTTCTCTTCATTACAGTCTATAAAAAATATAATCCAACCCTCCAATCAGGACTAACTATTGTGTGCGGGTGAAGTGCTTACCATGTTTTTTTTTTGTTTTACAACTCGGTCCTTTAATATCCTTAAAGGCTCTTTTTTAACCAAGGGAGGCAGCTGTGGTGCCGATTGCAAGTACATATGACCAGTTTTCAACTGATCTAGATCTAAGGGCTTTGTGTCTGTGTGTCTGTCTCCCTGTTTGTCTCTCTCCCCTCCCACTCTCTGTGCAATTCTGCATTATAATAATCCTGTCTTATGTAAAAAAAAAAAATTTTTTTTTCTAAATGGATGCTTAGAGAGCAATATTTCTCCTTCTTTCTCTGTCTATCCTTTTTTTTCCAATGTAAATCGATATTGTTACAGGCTCTGATCATGGATCAACCAGTCTTAAACCATACTGCCCATTGTTGCTGAAGAGATAAAAAATTTGGAAGGAGATATGAGATGGTATTTTAGCGATTAAAGTGCCAATCAGCGCAAAGACTTTGTCATAAATGGACATTTCAATGCACATTTGTCACTTTTTTTTTTTTTGTTGGTGACTTGTTGACATATGATAAGGTTTTGGGTCCGCAAAAGAGTTCATAATTATCCTATGAAAGTTGTCAAAAGATGAGCCACTTATAAAATCTCAATGAAGATTATCTTCCACCTTAAAGTAATTTTTTTTTCTGTGTTTGTTTTTTATTTGTTTTTCCAAAGTTCGGCTTTACAGGTTAAGTTACTTTTGCTATGTTGAAATCTTTAGGAAAAAGCCACCAGGCTTCTCCTTATCATGCCCATGAGCTGCGAAAAGCATGTTTCTATTACATCTATTGGCTGTGCTTTACATTTGTTGTTCTACAACCTGGAGGTGAAATTCACAGAAATTGGTTTTACATACTTTTTCAATTCAGCAGTTTCGACACATGCACCCATGGTTAATCAGTCAAAGGTCACAGACTTGTCTCATGAGCATTATGTTTAAGCTGATAATTTACACTTTTACAGAGACAAAAAAGACCTTGTGTTGCTTCTATCCCAATTTGATGTGCTTTTAACACCTTTTTGACGCCATAAAATTTTTAGAAGACTTAAGCATAAAAATATCAACAGAAATTTATGAGCGATTTATTCAAGTTTTCCTATGTTTTGGTTTTTGTTTCAGTTTGATGCTAATCGCTTGAGCCTCTCAATCTTACATTAATTTTCACTGTTGATCTCATCTCTTGATTTTTCATTTTATTTGTCTATTTTTTTTGGACAGGGAATTCTGCAAAACAAGTCAGATGAGGGCAATGTCTCAGCCTTATGTAAAATGTGTCACAACAAATACAATAAACTGAATGACCATTATAATTCCCTGGCAAAGGATGTCAAAGGAGAGGTATGCATGGATATTGTTGACATGGTGAGTTGCATATTTAAGGAAAAACTAATAATCGAAGAGATAGCAGGAAATTGGTTAAAGTATTAGGAAGGCTTAGGCAAAAATCGAGTTTTATTTATAAACTAACGATAAATGGTTTGCATTTTGGTTAACATACTGAAAAACAGATTAGAAAGGGATTACCTCCACATGATTTGCAAAAAAATTGTGTAAGGAGAAATACTAC
The DNA here is from genome assembly GCA_019648995.1 of Plakobranchus ocellatus. Classification (NCBI taxonomy): domain Eukaryota; kingdom Metazoa; phylum Mollusca; class Gastropoda; family Plakobranchidae; genus Plakobranchus; species Plakobranchus ocellatus. Next base: position 42,671 of record BLXT01003750.1, on the reverse strand, counting down.
AATTATATAGTCATAGATAATAGACCTATTGGATCTCAATCTACTTGACTTTTATGGAATTGCAGAAGGCTATATTGGCTTTGATAGCATTAGATTCCAACTTTCTAATGGTTGAGGTCATAACAAAGCAAAAAGATAGGAGCCTTAGAGAGTTGCTAATAGTACTAGTAGTGAAGTGCTAGATGGACACATTTTGGTTTTGTGGTAAAGAGTCAGAATCTAAAATTTTTAGAAAAAAATTAATGCTGTGAAAGTGCTTATATTTACTACAAAAAAGGTATATAAGGGATGGTAAATTGGTTTTGCAACAGAAACAGCTTATGTCTAAAAAGTTCTATTTTTTCTCTCCCTTTTTTTTTTCATCGCACATACTGATAGCAATTACGTCTTTCCATAAGGATTTAAATTTTATCATTTGTGCCCCACCTGCACAAAATGGGTCATTTATCAGAATTTGTCTAGTTGGACATAAAGTAAATATTTGAATACAATTGATGTTATTGGAACTCAATTTGTTGCTCATCAAAAAATTGTCTAGCTTTTAAAATCTTCAAGACAAAATGTTTTCACTATCTTCGGTATGTTGTTCTGTTTTGCACATATAGTAATGTCTCTATGGGCCCAGTGCCAACGTTTGGGGAGGTCACATTTGATACAAGTTACCGTGACACTGTATTCATTTACAGTAAAATGAACTACCTGATATCCTTTCATTTTGTACTTCATTTGTCTCTGGTAATTATCAACGTTTAGGGTAATGCCATGCATTTTTTTCAATTAATACCAGTCAACTTTGACTTGAACATCTTGCTTTTAATTGAGGAATAGATAGGCAAAGAGGTAGAGCATGAATTCTTTATCCTCTAAGGCTTTTGAGAGATTTTGTAATTGAGACATTGCTTCAAGTTTAGCACACGGCGTTGCATCAGCGATTCTTTAGCTTAAGATAACTAGGGCCGCGTGAACCCTAAGTAGGTCACCGGGCCGGGGTCATGCCCCAAGGTCAGGCCGAGGCCTAGAAGCATTGCTTCAGTGTAATTGATAGCACATTTTTAATTTTGTCTGGGGCAGTAATGTTTGAAAAATTAATAAATGAAACCAACAACAGATGAACGTCAATATCAAAAACTAGTCATGTGATAAAAAAAAATAACTGATAGCTGTTCAATCAAATGAGTTACGTTCATTTTAATGTGGTGCTTTTTGGACATGGAAATTTAATTACTTAACATAATTGTAATGACCACAGATAAAAAATTGCCTTGATGATTCAAAAAAGAAAAGGTGCAGATGTAAGCTAAAAGTAATGTGCATAAACTCACGTAAAAATTACATCCCGCGCAGCAGAAATTCGCTAGTAATCCAAGATCAAATCCGTCAACCAACATTTATTATTATGAGATTTGATTGCAAAGCACAATGAAGAATACAACTTATGAATAAATAGCACTTGTTTTTTTTTCCTTTAAATAAGGATAAGCTGAAATAGAAATGAATCACAGTTAGAATTATCACAGGGTAGGAAGAAAATCATGAGAAATAAATATTATGTTGAAAATAAATAGCATTCCTTCTACATCTTTTCACTCTTTGTACATAGCCGAGATAATATGTTCAACAAATGACTGGGTAGAACATGGCGAAGCTTTTGTTCTCTATTTACAATCCCACTTGCTCTAATTTTTCTAAATACGTTATTGTTTGATGAGCACTTTCTGTCCCTTGCTCCCCAAGCAAGCCTAGTCCAACCTTGTAGTCTGAAATGTTTTGAATGCAATGACTTTCTAATATGTGTTGTTCAGGGTTTTGTTTTGCCAGGATACACTCTTCTGTAAGTGGTCATGTAATTATTGATGAGTGACTGGATTGCAGGGACTGACTGTTCTTGCTAAACTGTGTGCATGTCACAGGTTTCAAATAATGTTTCTTTTGACGTTTGGTTGACAGTAATCGTACGCAAGTAACTTTAAGATGCGATGTGTTTTAACTTTTTTAATTTTTACTGTAACAAAAATTTGAAAACCTGTGTCCAAAAAAAAAAATTAATATAAAATTGAGAACAATTGTGTGGGATATAAAATTTATATGACTGAAAAAAGGTCTTTAAAAGAGTATAAAACAAAGAAAAATTGTATGCCCACAGCTAGAACTTTGTAATCCTTAATTAATTATCGCTATTCATGACCGATAATGAGAAACACAATAGATTTACACAGGTATCTAAATAAGCTTTTTACTTACAAGTACACCGTAAAGAAGAATCGCGTCGGATTTTCGCTCAATGACAAGAAGAGATGTTGAAGAATTCAATGGTGTAAGAAAACTAGGGACAGGATTGGAAGGAAAGAGATTTAAAAGTTACAAACAAGTCAGTTTTTCCCGATTTTTCCAGATTGGGGCATCAGTTATTGCATACACCTGTTCACCCCGTTTGTCTAGGCTGTGCTAGACTTGACAGTGATTTATGGGTTGGACATGCCCACCGGGCCGGGTAGCTCAGAGCTTCAGCTGTCCCAACTAAAATATCAGTTAGAAGGGAAAATTCGACGCCATGAGCAAGTCTGTCACTCACCCCTTGCGTAAGATGTTGACAGGCTCCTATGATTTTTCTCACTCAAATTACTATTACAAATTCCCTTATATCTTACTTTATTACCACACCAATAAACAAAGAAATAGAGATGTGGTTCATCAGAAGAATGATGAGGATATCATGGACAGAAAAAGTCAAATGAATTGGTACTGAAAGAGGCTAATCTTGAGGGATCACTAATTAAAACCATAAAACAGAGGCAACTACAGTTTTTAGGCCATATTTGCGACACAAGGGTTTAGAACACTTAGCAATCACTGGAAAGATTGAAGGCAAATGCAGTAGAAGTAGACAAAGAATAACTTTTAAGGAAAATCTTAAATCATGGGCAATAAGCAAGGGTAGCAATATCAGCTTTATAAGGTTAACTGAGAATAGGTTTGGTTGGAGGAACATGATTGCCAATGTCTGTTCCAGACAAGGTACCTGATGATGATTACCACACCTCTCTTTTTATTTTTTTACTATTTTTTATTTCAGATGAATTATACTCGAATAGCGTGGAGTGATAATCTGAACTGCAGCCATCGCTCAGCTGATGCAGCAGTGGTTATTGTCATCACTTTATTTATTGCTATTTCACCACTCTGTTTCTACTTACCATTACGTTACACTAGCAAAGAGAAGATCAAACAAGTACTTAAACGTGAGTACTTTTTTGTTCTGTTTTAGTTTCACCCTTTTTTCATGAATTTCTTCTTTTAACTCTTTCCAGGTGTATGCCAATATATTGGCACTAATTTTCACCCCCATCTGGACGTATGCTGTCGCATCAACGCTGACATGTCTCTTTATTCTTGTCTCTTAAGCATAAATTCTGTCTGCATCCAAAAAAAAAATCTGTCTTGAAAGAGTTAGTGGCAATATATCATATTGCTACAAAGAGAAGATCAAAGAAGTACTTTAAGTTGAGTACTTTTGGGGTTTTTTTTCCCCTGCTTCTAAAGAGGTTGATATGAAAAAGCCACTATGCTATACCAATAATCAATCAATCAATCAACTTGAGGTTGGCAGGTCTGGTACTAATGAATGCTATCAGCTGTGTTGCACAGACAAAATGCTTATATTCTCAGGATAAGGCCTAAAATAAGGGACTCTATATATTCTTGTGGCTTTTTTCATTTAGTCTTAATTATTCCTTTGACTGTGTTAATACGCTTTATTTATGACTTATGACAGCCTATGCTCCAATTTTTTTTTTTTTTTAAGTTATGCTTTATTAAAGATTTTCCCAAGCTTGGCCTATTATTTCCTCCTTTTGCCCCTTTTTTTACACCCCTACATACAGAAAACACAATCAAAAGGCATTGTAATAATTTACACAAGGCCTTCATTTCACCTGTGTTCTGTTATTGTTAGATTTGGTTCCTAACGCCAAATCTTTTATGAATATCTTTGTCAATATTCTAAATTATATTCTAAGCAAAATTTTATGTTCCAGCTCAAGCAGCCTCTTTTGCTTTAGCACCTTTTGCCTGTGGGTTTTTTTTTTTGTTTTTTTTTAATATTGTTTTCACATGAAAACATATGATTTGGCTTTTCCTTTATAAAAATTATTTGAGAAAATATGGTAAAAACTTGGCTCCATCAGTTTTTAAGTTACCTATCCTAAAGACGAAATATCCAAGTGAAAATTATATATATATATATATATATATATATATATATATATATATATATATATTACACATATAGGCCTATATGTGTGACATAATGATGTGTTA
>BLXT01003750.1:0-29974 GCA_019648995.1 Plakobranchus ocellatus | reverse complement strand
AAACAAAAACAAAAAAACAAAAAACAAACAAACAAAACAAAACAAAAACAAGGGGAAAAAAATCACCCCCACCCTACCACATGTTTTTTCATGCGCGATAAAATTTGAATAAATATTGGACAATCTTGACCTTGCCTGCTATTTTTTCCTACACATGTTAGATAGTCAGTGGCTTGCTTAACGTCGGAGATGAGCAAACACTAGGCTGTATGAACCTACTTTTATAAACTTTGATTAAAGTTCGCCTCACCAACAACGACCTGAACTCCGCAGTAAGTTAATACATGCGGAAGAAAGAATAATTGAAAGAGTCATTGAATCAAAACTTCCCAAAAACGGAACTGGATTACAGCCTGAAAATCCTTTACCCATAATGAGAGAACGGCTTGGCTGCCCTCATGTGAAATCCATTGCCCACGATATAAACACGCTATACACGCTTCTTTTCTCCCTAAAGGTGAAAGGTCAAGGTAAACCAAGCAAGGACTTTCGATTTTATTAGACCCCGAGATCGTTGACTTATGTTATGAGAGCATGCTCAAAAGTAAAGCAGCATGGAGTTCAATGTAAACGAGCTTGGATTTTTATTTTTGATTTAGATCTAGACCTCATTCTTTCTATGTAGTTTTAGATAACATTTTAGTCCAGATCTAGATCAACTTTTGATTGAAAAGAAAAAAAAAAAAAAACACTGAATGGAGGACTAAACAATGTCCTATTTAAAATTTGCATTTCCCTTTGCATTAAGTCAAACTTTGCTTTTGGCCAGACGGGGCATGGCATCAAATCGCTCTTTTGCCAGTTTCTCTCGTCAATTTAAACAGTTTCAAGCTCCAGACAAGCTGTTGGACCAGTGCACAGGTACGCAGCAGGCTACTTTCAGAGATCTAGATCTAGATCTAGTCGATAGAATCAAGAAAGCCTAAAGGAATAAAAGAATACAGAATAAATAAGTTAAAATCTTTTTACTGTCTGCATCAAGGGACGAAGATTTTGATTGATGCGCCTCTTACCTCTCAACATGAGGGAACTTTTTAAAACTGCTCTCGTAAAGGACTCTTTTTAATTGTGAGTCGAGATTTAGGCTAAAAGATGTAATCATAACCCTTGAGAGATCATGTAATTGTGGGGCAGATCATGCAAAGCTTGCGAGCATCAGGACCAGAATTTTTGGTGTACAAATCAGATCGCAACTGCTGCGGTAACGGACTCAAACCGTGCAGTAACCTTTTGTTTCGTTTCGTGTGAAGTTGTGAGGGGATTGGATGAGAACTTTTCAAGTTATTGAAAATTAGAGGGAGTGGATTCGGATTCTAGCTGATAGCTGCACTTTCTCAACACAATCATTGACAATGGCTGCAAGAAAAACAAACATCTTTGAAACATTTCAAGACTTGAATGAATTAGCAATACTGAGTACAATCTTTCATGGGATGAAGATCCAAAGTAGTAGACCAAAGCCTCAGTGATGATCTAGCCAAGAGTTTAGGTTATGGATAAATACAATTTGCAAGGAACTAGTCTAGACCCTAGTTCTGTTGATTCGCTTTGCATCTTGGAGAGAGAGGAGATATGAAATAATTTTTAATCCTGTGTAAGCTATAGTCTTTGGCCCACTCTTTCCTACTTCCTGATTCTGAATGAATTTGAAGTATACACAAAATAATGGTTTGGTGGGGGGGGGGGGGGGGGGGGNNNNTGGAAGAGCCATGCAAAACAAAATTGGCGAAAGCATTTCTGCACTGGGGAACCACCTCAAAAGTAAGAGAAAATAAAACTTTTTCATATTCTATTGCTATTTCCTGTATTTATCTCCTTTTCTGCATTTTAAGGCTTGAAGAGAATGCCTACATAAATTATGAAGTAAATGTTTTACAACAGGAAATGAAGAGAGCACCAATCAAACCCTTGATTGCCCTTTAATCTTTCTTGCTGAGGAGGGTGCAGAAAATTGTTCGTGCTTTGTATTGGTGTATTTTTTTTTGTAAACATTAAATTTAAGCTAGGTTTAAATCAGACATACTGCATAGATCTTCTTTTATATTATATTTGACAAAATGAAGGCTAAAATTAGAATGAAATCTACTTAAACTTATGCTGAGCCTTAGCTTATTATGTTTAGATCAAAACTCAGTGGACTTGGAAGAGCCCAGGTGATAAAAGTAGAAACAAAACAGATTACATCCTCATTCAGAAACGATTCCTAAACTCCGTCAAAACATCAAAGTCACTGGCAGGAGCCGACTGTGATGCAGATCATATTCCAGTAATGTGTGAATTTCAGATAAAACTTAAGAAATTAAGGAAGGCAAAGACCAATCCTAAATTCCAAATGGACTTGCTAAAATCTGATGAAAAACTAAGAAATAGAGAAAAAACTAGAAGCAATAGAGATGTGGTTAATCAGAGAAATGATGAGGATATCATGGACAGAAAAAAAAAGTCAAATGAATTGGTACTGAAAGAGGCTAATCTCAAGCGATCGCGAATTAAAACCATAAGACAGAGGCAAGTACAATTTTTTTAGGCCATATTTGCCGACATAAGGGTTTAGAACATTAAGCAATCACTGGAAAGATTGAAGGCAAATGTAAAATAACTTTTATTGAAAATCTTAAGTCATGGGCAATAGGCAAGGGTAGCAATAACAGCTTTATAAGGTCAACTGAGAGAACATGATTGCCATTGTCTGGCAATGTACCTGATGATGATGATGATGATGAGATCAAAACTAATACTTTGTAAATAAAAGATGGCCCACATTTCTTGAAGACATCCACAATAGTTATAAATTTTATTTGAAGGCGGCAAAAATACAAACAAGCAATCATTCTAATTTGTCTGATCGTGATATCTAAGTAGGATACTTCTTCAGAAAGCACAGTAAGTATGAGCTTAAACACTGTGATTATATTAATCATGGTTCTTCAATTTGGAAGTCTCCCAAACTGGCAATAAATGTCATTATTTTTGTATTATGATATTGATACCAGCCTGATGTTTGTTTAGAATTGATGTAGGATTATTGTTGTGTGTCACAAATAAATATTTCTCATTTCTGAAGCAAATATGTGACCTGACCATATGAGTTTTTGTAGGTATTTTTCAAATATGAGATTTGAGACTTGGAAAAAGCATTCCAGTTCTCTTTCAAATAGCAAAATAAATTTTTGCTCTAGCATATTTCTAAGCAAAAAAAAAAAGTTAAAGTTATTAAAGGCAGCTTTAAAATTCTATTAAAGTTTGGAGAGAATTGTGCTTCAAGATAGCCATTTCCATTTTTCAAAAGTGAAAAGTGTTCAACAGCCAGAGTTTGCCTTTACTTTAAAAATTAATCATAATATCAATCTGTAATAAAGGAATAAAAAAAATTTTGTTATATCAACCCTGATCAGCTATTTCCTCTGTATCTCCTTTATTCATTGTTGACAGACGACTGATTTTGTGTGATGGTTCACATATTTATTTGTTGAAAAAGAGGCAAAAATAAGATTTTCATTTGTAGAGGACCACTAAGTCGTTATAGTTTTGTCAGTTGCCATAGATAGACATACATACCTTCCTAATTTTGCAAAAAAAAAAATTGTAATCATTGCAAAAAATAAATCAGTTTGTAAAATAAAATATGAAAATGCCTGATTCATTGCAGATTTCTCTGGGTTTTTTTTACCATGAAAAACTACACTCTCTTCAGTTTTTTTCACTAAAGGTGCCAGAGCTGCTGAAACATTGAAGAAAGCTTAGAAATACTCTAACCTTTTTTTTTGTAGTTTAAAAGTCTGTAACGTTATAGTGCATCTAAGCTGTAAATTTGTAGATTAGATAGAGCGCAGATAAAATTAGTGCAAACATGCTTTGCTCATGGAAAAATGCTGTGTCAATCATATCAGCAAGTATGAATTTTAGATGTCACTAATTTTGGATCTAAATTACTTTTTTTCCTCTCAGATTACTAAATTATTAATTGGATTATCCCCACTAGGCATGTATGATAATAGACAAATTTATATGAATATCTCCACAATAAAAACATTAAACTGATCTTGGCTTGCAAGGGAATTCACTTTTGTGAGGCTGCTTTGAAACTATATTCTGCTACTTCACTAGTGTTTTTACCAATTTTTACCGAAATGAAGTTAGAAAAATACTTCCTGAGCATCATAAATAATACTTTTCCAACTTGAAACAACTATCTCAGTTCATCTCTACATTTTTGCAGGCTAGAAAAGTATTGCAAGAAAAACATCTCATTCCATTTCTTCTTAGCATAAACTTCAAGAAAATCGAGTGTCTTGAATATGTTTTTTTTTTTAATTTATGTAAATTGCAGTCATTGTATCAAGCAAGGCCTAACATTTCTTTCAGATATCTTGCTTTTCTGAGTCACAATTTAAATTCAGCTCTCAAATTGGAAACTTGTTACTCTAGATCAAGATATAATCTCCTCCTAAAAACTAAGGACCGTCATAGAAATAAGCAATATCTTAAAAGTGGATCTCTTCTCATGGCCTTTTATTACTGAAATCTATGAATAAGATTGAAGTAAATGTCTTAATGTAACATCTGCTAAATTGTTCTTATGCTTTTTCATTTATTTCTTTGACAAAAATTGCATTTTTTTTTTCAAATGAATATTAGGCTCAACTGCTCAGCACTTTGCAACATCTACTAAACCTCACATGACAAAGTCATTGTTGAAGTGGAAAAAAAGGAAAAGGAAAAGCAAAGCACAGCAACAGAAGGAAATGGAAAATCTCCAGCGTGATCTAGTGAAATGTAAGCATTTATGTCAAATGAATTTTTCAGTCAGGCACACTATTTAAAAAATTATGTCACAATTATCACCTGGCAACTCCTCAAGTCTCCACTCTCAACCTGTGGCTGTTAATTGTTAAAATCTTTGTGAATCACCTGCTCTGTGTCCTGCCATTATTTTAAACATCTGATGCTGTTTTTTCATGTCTTTCTCCCTCAATCAAGTGCATTGTTAAATTGTAAAATAATAATCATAGTAATAATTATAAATAGCATTTTTATAGCACTTTGCCCCAGTGCACAGAGCTGTAAATGCTGAAAAAGTAAAACACTCTACGTCCATGCATAAAAATGTTGCAAAGAAAAGTCATAAGAATTTAAAATTGTAGCAGGTAAACATATATAGGGCTTTGTAAAAAATGTAATTAATTTTTATAAACATGTAAATATGATATGCATATAGTAATTAATAAATGGGGACTTAGAAAGTTAAGTACCTGATCACATTTCTAAACCAAAGAAAGTTTGTGTAGAGAATTTCAACAAAAATATAAAAACAAAACAAAACAAAGAAAAAACATTAAACAAAAGGTAATCAAAATCTAAAAAAGAAACATTTGAAGACGATGTTTCCTTCAGATCTTTAGTAGAAAATTCCAAATTTAAGGCCTTTGAAAAAAAATCTTTTTCCTGTCGATTATAACTTGCCTTTTTGGACAACCAGAGTTATGAGGTGAGTTGACAATTTTAATTTTCTTGAGGACACGTACAATTTAAATAAACTCTTTAGATAATAAGAAACTCTTATATGTATTTGTGGTGCATGGATCCTAATTTATACATTGTACGGTTTTCAGTGGGCAGCCAGTGGAGTATCATTAAAATAAGTATTTTTATTATTAAATTACAGTTGCATATTAAGTTCTACTTTTATTGATCTTGCATTTCTAACACATCCATGCAAATTATCAATAATCTAAAATTTACTTGCAGCTTGTTTGTAACTTTTTTTTTTATATCGCAAGCAAAATAATCAATTATTTAAAAAAAAAACTATTTCAGATCAAAATTTCAATCAGATGGGCTCCATTTTTAGGCAGGAGTTAGTGTTTAAAAATTAAAAAGCAATCTAAAAGCCTTATGTAGTATCGGTTTGTATGTGTCCATTCTAGTCAGCTTTCTCAGGGACACAAAATTATGCTCTATGAGCATAATTCTTTGTCTCCTCTTTCTTCCTATAGAGCAAGGACATCATATTATGTGAAAAGTGACTTGAGGATCAATGATGTAATATTATATCCCAGGCTGATGCTAAAACAGTTCTTTACTATTTAATATTCAAGACAATATGATGCAATCCATCCGTGCAGATGTAAATTTTTCAAATTTCATGATTTTTTAAAATTACTGCAGAATTGCTAATCCAGAAGGTGTTGTTTGTAAGCCTGCAAGTACATATATCTAATGCAGCATGTAGAACCTGACGCAAAGTAAATGTTGCACTCCCAACCTTCTTTGCTTTAAGATATGGTCTTAATTATAAAAAAAACACACCAGTGTTTATACTGTTTTTTGCAGCAGCTTCAATAATACACTCTGGAATTATTTTTATATCTAAACCAATATTATAACAAGCTGTGTGTTTTTGAAAGCCAGTGATTTTTGGTAAAGGAAAACATTTTCTTTGCTTTCCTCCTGTTGCCAGTATTGACCAAGAGAGCAATCCAAGTGGTGAAAAACAAATCTCTTCTTGGGGCTCATCGGGAAGTGGTATCCTGTCATGCCTTCAGTCATGTTGGTCTCCACAATTATGAAAGCAGTTGTGGCATAGTAGGAGGCTCCCTTTCACATATGGACATCGACATGGCAGGACAACCTTGGAACAGACTTGAACATAATAGTGATTATGTGGCACAAACAGTTGAAGCACAGCTGAAACTAAATAAAAACACTTCAACAGAAGGAACATTTGATGCTGTCAAACTTAAAAATCTTACTGTTATGAAAAATATGTTTCCTTTAGATCAAGCTAAGAACAACAGTATTGAAGAAAATGTAAAGGAATACCCCAGTCCAGCATCAGACAAAAGCTTTAGTCTGGTCAATTCCAAACCAATCACATATTCAGAGCTTTTCCCTGCATATTTACCCAGGATCAGAAAAGATTCTGAAAATTCTGGTGGAGACTTTCTCTTGTCTTTGGAAAGCTTCACATCTGAACTTATGGCTTCAAAAAATGAAACATCACTGAATGATAGACCAGACTGGGAATCTGATAGCTTTCCTCAGGATAAGGCCTTGGAACATCACTCTCATCTCCAAAGTTCATCACATTGTTCAAGACACTTGTCAGTGGGGTCAGATTTTAAAGCTGGTGTTTTACCTAGCATAAAATTGGAAGAAAAACCTAAACCAAAAGAGGAAAAGCTTCAAAATGACTTGAGCCCTCCTGGCCACCCCTTGTCTGCTTTGAAACATGCTGATTCCGAAATTGGTTCCAAATATACTGCACTCAACCAGAATAGAACTATTGGGCCGAGTGTTTTTGTGCATGACCCCATTGATGCTTCACACCACAAACATTTGCAGGAGCCAGAATATGGACACAGCATCCCTAAGTCAAAACGCCGTCAGGCCACAGCTTCAAAAATGAAAATCTCCAAGGATACAGATGCTTCTGCCACAGAGGTGTTGTTACTAGAGGATAGCCCTGAAAATATCTCTGTCAATCAGGAGTTGAGAGAAATGTTGGACAAATCTTTTGTGGAGGCCAGCTGCTTTACTGGTATTGTAAGTTGTTACATTTTCATATAAATCTCAGACCTTCCTTCACTTGCCTTAAAAAGATAGGAAAAAGTGTCCTGATTTCAAACTTTAAAATGACGACTTTGAAACTTTTTACCTTTTTTTTTGGAAGAAAATGTAATCTTATTATTGAAGGGGCAAAAATTAGCATACATCATTTGAGTTGTGAATTCGTTTTAAAAGGGATCCTTTTTGTCAGACATTTGATATGCTTGTAAGCTCTATTTTGCTGTCCTAAATGGTCCAGAAATGGCTTAATTTGAAATGTTCATGCTCAAAGAAATATGATATTTTTATGGATTTTCAGTTTTCTTTCAGCACTTTTCAAATTTTTTTTATTTTCCTCAATATTGAGAGGCGCAATGGCAGAATTTGAGGTTTTCAATTCTTGACAACCTTTATTGCACTCTTAGTCTAGTTATGTTTCAGATTGCGTTTTTTTTTTCAATTTTTGTGAGATCATATTTTGCTTTGTGTTACTTTGAAAATGCACCCACATATTATTCTCTTCTTAAAGGAACTTTTGGCTGTGAGAAATCTGCAGTATCATGCTACAAAATCAAAGCTGACTTCAGTGCATGTATTCAATATGCTCATCCATGCTTTGGCAAAAAAGGTGAACTATATTTTTCCTCTACATTGTGTTTTGCAACACTTTAATTTTTGTCTATTAGTAATCGCAAACAAGTGAGTATTTAACAAACATTTTTTGGGAGATCATGTTAAAAAAAATACAAGAACAAGAAGAAACAACAAATCACTTGTGGTTAAGATAGGGATATAGGCATTTGCAGGCATGGGGAATTTTAATTTAAGTTTGTTACTTATAATCTCTAAAGTTTTTTGTTTTAAAGAAATATAGGCACAGTTTTTGTTTCTTTAGCCCAGATTTTTGTAATCTTCTATTTTTTTTAACACAGTTTCTTTTTCCATATTGACCAATGGTTGAAAAGCGTTTAAAAAAATCATATTTTCATCTTGTGAACATTTGATTTTCAGAGAGATCTCCAAACTATAAAGTCCTTATTTTTATTGCTACGGCAACAAGGTTTAGAGCCTACATTACAGACTTATGCAGCCTGTCTGGAATGCATGGGTCGCATGCCAGAGCTGGATGTCAGATTGTGTCAAAATCTTCTTGAAGATGTTAAGAAATCAGTAAGTCATAATAAAAGATTAAGCAGGAATTTAAACAGAACAATTGGATACTATTAAAGAAAAAGTATTTGTAAATATGCCTAATTTTCTTTGGTTTTGAATGGTCGAATTTTTCCTTTCAAAATTTTCCTGGATACCCCTATAGAACATGAGGGGTGGAAAACGAAGGGAAAGGATGATTTAGGCATCTGGGTTAGAATTAGATCTATTTTGTGAGCATTCAGCTTCTGTCCTCTTCCCTTCAATTATTTATAAATGTAACTTACTCAGTATTTGCTTCAAAGATTCAAAGTCATGCTTCCATTCATCTTCAAGACTTTTTACAATAGTTTCTTACTGGCAATCTATTCATGATTTTAAAAATTAAAAGCAAAATTTTTTAAAAAACTAAAGCTTTTAAACAAGTCATTGGACTAGCATAAAAGAAACAGGAAAGGGAAGAAAAACAATGCTAGAAGCACCAGAGCTCCTTTTTGTGAAAAAAAAATAGATAAAAAAGAGGAGTCATCCAGAATTTGAACATATACTCTGGGTGTTATTGATTAGTCTGAATAAAATCACAGGGGGCAATAGAGAGCTTTCTAGTAATCTTTCTATTAATGAATTATCTTGATGTGAAATTTTCATTTGCTTCACTTTTTCTCTCTTTTTTTTTTTTTTTTTTCACGTTGTTTGACAGAGTTTGAATCTTGCAGACATAGCTAAAAAATGCAGCTTTAAGAGTGATGAATGGGACCACGTTCTGAAAGTAAGGCCTATTTAGCTGTGTCGCATTAGTTTATATGATTTAGATGTACGAAAATTGTTAGTGATGTAAAAGATTGACATGTTTCTAGTTATTACAAAATATGATAAATTGCATAATTAATTTGGGAGCAGCTGTGTGTAATACATTTTTAATCTAATAGATCTTTGTAGAGTTCAGGAAAAAATATTATAAAATTATTTCTTATATCTTATCTATAAAAATGTGGCAGAAGTTACTGGAGCATTTTTTTTATTTGGATGTTGAGATAAAATATTCTATGAAAATATTATTAATCAATTTATCATGTGAATTTTAGAATTATCAGCTTACAAACAACATCTATTTTGTTTTCTCTCATACAGGCAATACACTCAGTAGAGCCAGATTTTATTCCAAAACCAATTCAATACAGCATCAAGTATGACAACAAACTTCTTCATGGCCTCAACACCATGAATGAAAAGGTCTTTTATGTTTTCTCTCTTAAATAAATAAATTTGTCTAGTGACCAGCAATGACTTGGGTAAGAAACTTTTGAGAAAAATGAACTTTGAGGTAATTTGTTTCCTTTTTCAAAATACTTTTTCCAAAAAGTTAAAATCTTATATTAGAATCAACATAGCTCGATTTAGTTTTCACCGTTGTAAAGTGGACAGAGAGAAGTTCCAGGTTATTCCACTTATTACTTTTTTTTATTAGAAAGCTTCTCAGTGTGATTTCCAGCTCATTTTGACTGGTCTTGAGACATTAATTTCCATCTCTTTTTTGTTTATTACTGCAATAGTAAAATGCCATTAGACTTCTTATCTCTGTTTTGATCAATTCGTATAAACAAACAATCATGCTTGTCTATTGAGATTGAAACTCAGCTCATCCTTTTTCATCTAATTTGTTTTTAGTGTTAGAATTAATATAACCTTTCTTTTTTCCATTATCTCTTAAAAATTATGCAAAATGAAATTGAAATAACATAAAACGCCTGTTTGACCAAAGCAAAAAAAAAAAAAAGCATAATGAATGAAGGTATGGTTTTAACTTGGGTCAAATCTACCTTTCTTATGAAAATATATCAGAAAATATATATCAGAGTCAGAATCTCCAACTGCATTGAGGATATCATAAGACAGTATAATATGTGGAACCCTTTGCAGGAGAATATTCACTTCACATTTTTTTCCATTTTCAGCATTTTCTTTTTTGAGATTTCTGATGATTTAATTTGTTTTAAAGAAAATTGGATGTAATGGATGCGTTAAAGTGAAGCAAAGACAAAAATGATCACAAGATAGTGTTTTATAAATGTTCCGCATTCTGATTTTATTCTTGAAAAGATAGAATCATTAGGGAGAGTACAAGACATGTATTATCAGTTTTATAATACTCTTGTGCCTTCTCTTTTTTTCTTGAAATCTGTCTATTCATTGTCCGTGTACACTACCTCAACCTATCTTCTTTATTTGCTTCTTTTGTCACATCTAGAACAGGCACACGGGCTGGAGATCACACTTTTTACTTTGCTCTGCCATCTGCAGAATGAACTATGCATGTTTCTTTTGGGCCCAGGTTAAATGGGCTTTTGAAAGTGCAATAGGCGTACTTATTCTATTTCTTATCTGTGATCAGTAGAAATGAAAAAGGTATACAAATACCGTACTCCTAGAATCAAATAAATAAGTTTAAGGATTCGGAAGATGCAATGGTGGTTGAAGGAATGAAATAAAAATAGTAAAAGAATACAACAACCAACTCAAACTTTGTCCTTGCGACATTTCGCCCTTTCTATAGGCTGTTAAATATACTCTGTGTTGTTTAATTACTCTTCTAAGTATAAGTTTGAGTTGGTTTTTGCATTCTTTTACTATATTTATTCCCTATGATCATTAACCTTTGATGTAATTTGCTATTACTATACACACTCTTCACCATGAGCTACTCTCAGCCCACACTTTTGTACAGTGAAAAAAAATATTGCCAGCAAAAATGCTTATGTAGTGGATAAGCCTATTCATAAGGCCATCCCCTACTGCTTCACTTGCAAAGCAAGTGCTGAAAATGGATTGCCTTTAGTATGCATTTAAAAAAAAATTGTTTTCTATAAACTGTTTACAATATCTTTGTATATAAGTCTTTAGGGTAATTCCTTTCAGTTTTTTTCCTAAGTTTTTCTTTTATGCATCACTGATGTTTAGATCAAGGTATAGTAGGTCTAGCGTAACAGAAACTTGCAGAGATACATTAATACTGAGCCACGAAAATGTAGATTTTGTGTCTTCTCTTTTGCATGAATAATTGACTACATAAAGAAAAAACATATGCTGGTATTTACAGCATTTTAAAAAATGTTCGAAAACCTTGGATGATCAGTAGTGTCCTCGATTGCTGTGAAAGTTTTGTAGGCCTAAAAAGGTTTAAGTTGTGTTGTGAGTATACAGTGATGATTACAATCATTATCACATTGATGATGATGATAATAATATTTATGAAAGTGATGATGGTGAGGGTGATAGTGATGGTGATATTGATAATGATTATGAAGGGGAAGGTGATGATTATGGTGATGAAAATGATAATGGAGATAATGACATTGATGATGATAGTGGTGAACGTGATGTTGGTTGTTAACGTGGTGGTGATGACAAATGCAGTAAAGGTTATGATGGCGAAATAAGACAATGACAATGGTTATAGTGATGTTCTTATGAAAGTAGGAGATAATTGATGATAAAATGATAATTTCATCTTTATTTTAATGTCCAATGTTCTTTCAGTAATCAATTATCAGTAAACAAACAAAAGTAGGCTCTCAATAAAAACAAGTAAGAATTCAAAAGGATGTGAACAATGACACAGAAAGATCATTATCAACAGGGAACTTGCAAATTATGTATTGATAAAACCCAGGAGAGACATTTCAAGTCAGCCTCTGTGGGAGTCTTTGAATTCCCTTACCATCTGACAAATAGGCCTACCTTTGAGTTAGCGCATAGTCATAGCACAGAGATAAATTCAGTAGGTAGACTGCCATTCAGACACGGTGCTGTTTTTGGGTCACAGGGTATGGGGAAGGGTGAAACTTTTCAAATCAATTTTTTGCAATATATTTTGATTTTATATTTCTGTAATAGCTGATTTGTATGTGAAAAAAGTTGATTGAGCCATTTGAGAGCCTCAGTTTCTAGAGTGAGCTTGTTTGAAAAATATTTGAAAATAAGTCATTGTACCGCTTTCGGCATATGACGTACCAGGAAAATCACATATTCTAGTTTTTTTTCCTTGCTATGTCCTGTGCTGACTGTCTTTTTTATCTGGCTATACCAAGAATGTTTGGTTTATCTTTCTATCATATAATATTTTTACTATTTTGAAAAGGTCAACAGTTCTCCTGCCTCTGTTACTTCTTGCTCATTTCTACACCGTCCAGCAATTTCTCATACACTTAACTTTTAAACAAAAAAATATTCCTATTTACAATTTTCTGTCCTGTTTCACCAACACACCAATAAGTTTGACCTACTCAGACCGATAGTGTAAGATGAAAGAGATAACTGAGATATGAAGAATTTACCTGTCAATGTTTTATTTAAAATTAAATGTTTTCGCCTCTTCCTCAGGCAATTGAATGCAATCAGTATGCTGTAAAAATGAGTCATGCAGAAATGATGCACAGAGCCAAGCTGCAACTGGATTTGGAGGTCAGAGGTGAAGTGAAGGTGAAATCTATAGCTGCAGCTGACCTCAGAGAAACACTGAAGCCTAAGATGGTGAGTTATATTTTTATGTGCAGTCACATGAATTCAATCATCCAATAAATTTTTTTTTTAAATAGACAAGGGAAAACTCCACATGACATCTTTTTTTTCTGGCTGTATCATCTCTCCCATGCTTATAAAAGCAGCTCTTAAAAATTCAAGTGACATTTAATTTGACCTGCATCAATCGATCACTTTTTTCTTTTTATAAACTTGTACTCTGGCTCCTCCATTAAAATAATTAAAATGTTATATCCTTAACACACCCATTGTTTGACACTGATTTTTTTTTTTTTTTAAGAGAGAGCTGCGCAACAATCTTTTGGCAGAGTGGAGGAGAAGTCTCTTGGAATCCTTTGATAAAAAAATAGCCATGTGTGAGAAAAATGCTCAAGGTGAGTTTTATGAAAGACAAAAGTATCCGCGTTTGTAGCCATAAAGTTGATTTTATGATTATCTTCTGTTATAATAAATTTATGATGCCAGAGGTAGAGAGGAAAATAAACTTTGAAAGTGGTGCGGTGTGTTGAAGTGGGCTAATGCATTTGCAAATTATATGTGAATCAGAGGGATAATGATTTTGCAGATTTTTTTTTGTGGAGAAGTTTGTTGGTGTCAAAAGTCTTATGTATTAATCAATGTCAGCAAGGTTTGTCTCTACAATAATTATAATCAATAAATTTTCCCCAAAATGTTGCAAGGCAGGAGTATTATTTTTAAATGTTGTTCTTAAATATATGTAAATTATTACTTGTATCACATATATTCAGTTTCTCGTACAAACACTTTATTATACATTTACTTGTATTATTGACATTTTGGAAGGTAATAGAAATTGTCATGGCTCTATGAGTTAATGTGTGTGAATGCGCTACTGCGAACTAAACAAAAACAACAACAACAACAGCCACAACGACAACAATAATATTGATGATGATGATGATGATGATAATAAAAATAATAATACTAATAATAGTATATACAAAATTGGTGTTTATAGGCAGTCTGAACAAACTTGTTTACAGTTCAAAGACCTGAAGTGATGCCCCCATTATTAAAATCTTCTTGTGTGTAATGCTTAGGACAAATTAAAAAAAAAAATGTGTCTGTCTAATTTGGATATTTTTTGTGAAACTCAGTTAAAAAAAAAAGTAAACTCTCCGAAACCCTGGGTATCTAAAATGTATAAAATTTGAAACCTGCAGCTATAATCAGCCAATGATCTGTAATTTAACAGAATGTCCTGATTATTTTCTACTTTAGAAGTTTGTACATTCTATAATGAGGCTTGATCTAGAGAGATTGGATTTTAAAAAAATTATGAAGTATACTTTATGAAAGATTCATGGTCAAGACTAATCTAGATGTGTAGATACTATATCCACTTAAGAGGCAATGTCAATATAATGAATATTTCTATACAAATTAGACACACTCTCCTCTTAAATCAAAACCTCTTTGTTTACAATTAAGCAAATAATTAAATTTTTTAAAAAGTAATTAAAAAGAATAAAAGAAAGAAAAAATGGTTCATGAAGCCCTATAGGAATTTTATGTGAAGAAGAAAAATTCATTGAATACCAAGCCTTATACTGCCAGAACCAAACTAGCTCTCCCTCGTTTGGGTTGCAAGGGGAGATGATTTGGATTGACAAACATCAGCGCCTATTGGGTTAATGGCATTTTTTCTCCTGTTTTAAGTGACATCATGTCATGGCATCACAATTTAATGAGTAAGATTAGCATATTTTGTTTCTTTATAAGAACCTTTCAAGCAACAATTGGGTATTAGACTTATGGCTGTTTTCTGACATAGCAGCAACTTTGTTTTTGCACTTTTTAGTGGCTTAAAGCTCGTTATACGATGAAAATGAGAAAATGTTTCCTTAATCTGTTAGTTATTTGCTGATCTTTTATGAACAGTTTTCCTTATGAAGTAGACCTAGGTAACATTTTAATTCCAAATTTCTCTCATCATCATCATCATCATCAGATACCTTGTCTGGAACAGAGATTGGTGATCATGTTCCTCCATTCATACCTATTCTCAGTTAACCTTATAAAGTTGTTATTGCTACCCTTGCCTATTGCCCGTGACTTAAGATATTCAAAAAGTTATTCTCTGTCTACCTCTACTGCGTTTGCCTTCAACCTTTCCAGTGATTGCTAGGTGTTGTAAACACTTTAAGGGAAATATGGCCTAAAAACTGTAGTTGCCTCTGTCTTATGGTTTTAATTCGTGATCGCTCGAGATAAGCCTCTTTCAGTACCAATACATTTGACTTTTCCATGAATCCTCATCATTCTTCTGATAAACCACATTTTTAATGCTTCTATTTTTTCTCTATTTCTTTGTTTATCTTCCAACATTCACTACCATACAAAAGCACTGACCATATATATGTTTTAATAACCCTGATTTTGTTTATTGCGTAATTTCATTTATTCTTTTATCATAGATTATTGTTTTTCTTGAACTTGGAACAAGTAAACTTTAGTCTCAAACATTACTCAGGTCCACACTTCTAAAGAACTTGCATCATTGTTATGTTTAAAAGAATTTGTAATTTTTTCTTCAAATAAAAGCTAAATTTGTTGGGGTTTTTTTTCTTACACTGGAAAAGACTTGTATTTTTTTTTTGCAGTTTTGTAAAATCAAAACATTTCCTACCATATTCATTTGAGCAGGACTAAAAATATAGAATGTTGGTCTTTTTGTAACAATTTCTCTTGTCCTTAACAATTGAAACTTTTTTTTCCCTTTTTTTTTTTAAAATATATTTTTTTCTTCCTTTTTTCTTTTCATGTGACAAATAAGTTTTTATTTAATCTTGCAAGAACCAGATTCCCTTCTTCTAATAATTTATTCTTTATGCTTTTCTTTTTCCTCCAGTAACATTTAAAATGGAAATTTATTATCTGTGCATTTTTCTACCTTACTTTTTGCATTTTTTCTTTTGTTATTCGCCAAGTATCTTGAATCATGAACTGCATTATTTGATTCAAAGATTGGTAGGTTTTATGCTGCGTTCTGAAATAGTTTGTGTGCTGAAATAATTGAGACATAACTGTTTACATATCTTCCAATCTTTTTTGGCAAATTTGTGAAATTTTGGCAGAATTGATAATTGAATGGAAATCATTTTTTTTTACCTTCATCTGTCAAATTTTTTGGTTTCTTTTTCCTTTTTAAAGTCGTTTTCTGTCTTGCCATAATTAAGATGAAAAAAAATATTGTTTCAATTATAACTAAAAAACAAGGTTGGCTGCAGATTTCAACAATTTGAAGGAAAATACTCCCTTTATGAAGAAATATATTTTAACTAGTACATGTCTGGCATGCACGTGAAAATTTCATGTCCATATTGGCTTTGCTCCCACAATCTGGTGGAATTACTGATATTCATTAAGTTTTTAAGTATGTTAATTGTAAAATCAGTCATCATTATGGTTCGTTCCTGTAAAGCAGATTATTTAAATTCTCTTTGATTTGCTTCAAAGCTAAAATTTAGTAAGCTTATCTTGCTGTTGTTGGTGGTTTTTGTAATGAACATAGTATTAGTTGTATGTGTGGGGTTGAGGGTTTGGCTTGCATCACAAACATTATTTATATTACTTCCATATTTGGTTGACTCTTTTTGTTTTCTTTTGCTTTTTTTCCACAGATAATATAAATATGACACTTTATCCATTCCTGAAACTATTCCCAAGAGAAGACTATGTGAATATAATTTTCAAAGTGAGTCATGATGTGTTTATCGGAAACTTTCTTGTTGTTGTTTCATCTGCTTAAATCTTTAATGGCAAGTCATATTGTAAATATCACATAGAATATTACCAAAATGTACTGCACTCTAAGCTAGTAATGGCAAAAAAGAGGCTGCAGATATGTTGATTTGATGGCGAGATGCAGGCCTTTAAAATTTGTAAAAAAAAATGCATTTAAAAGAATATAAAAAGCAAGCTAAAAGAATATTTTCTCCAAAGTGTCTTAGACATGACTCAAGACATGCCTAAAATTAGCTACTTAAACAGGTGGAAAGACTGCCAAAATCGAGGTCAGCCAAGACTAATGATTAATGGTAGTCAGTCAACTTATAGATCTGAATGGTGGAAATTATAGGATTTTCCCATTCAGTGCTCAGTAAGCTTAGGCTGTTTTGGCCCTGGCATGGCAAGCCTGCTGGAATTCTATTTCCCGCTTACGACTTTCCATCCATATTATTATAACTATTATCTTCATCAATATCAGCCTAAAAGCTTCTTAGGCCAAAAATGAAAGGTTTTTATTTACCAGTGCAGTTGTTTCTCTGTTTACTATTGGAATAGTTGCATGATCATTTTATCGCTTTTTTTTGTTGTCCCCACTTTATGTTTGTCTGCGGTTTGACTTGGTTAATAATCAAGTCCATAAAACAGTAATGATGCATTGAAGCATTTTAGCTATGAAAGATTTGAAATTTGAAATGTGCCCTGCCAGGTAAAATAAGCTATAAAATCCACATGATTAAGTGACCATGCTGCTGACATTTTGGTCTGTTTTAAAAAAGAAACTAGAGAGTTACTAACAGTTTGTTAAAGAGATGTACAAAGACTATGATTTTGTGATCTTTTTGTTTTTTTCAATACTGTCTGGTTTTATTTTTTTCCTTCACATCTTAATTTCGTCAACATGAATTATTACAAAAAAAGTATGTCAAGCTGTGACAAAATAGGCTGTTGTGAGTTGAATCTATATGTAGATTTGGGATGGCTGATCTTTTGATCAAGCCTTGTTACTTGTATTATTTATTTTCATGCGAATTTGCTCGGGCTGGTCTTGTTTTAGTTTAACAGTTCTAAGTATTATTTTAATTTATGATTACCTTTTTAGATCTAGGGATTTCTAGAAGGTTCTCAAAAGTGTTGGTAATGGGTATAAAAGAATGGTTGAGAGATTGTAGCAGAAATGGCTGAAAAAATAGACCGCTGATGTTTGTGAATTTGTTGACTACAGAGAGATAACTAGCTGTTCTAAAATTGTTCATGATTTAAGTTAATAATACAAATTTAGTTCAATTTTCGGCAAAACTTCTGCTCTTTAGCCTATTGAAAAGATCCCCTTGTCACAAACAGTGTTCAGCTAAACCTATAACTATATAGCACAAAGCCATTCATGACACACGCAACTGGACCAGTTAAGATCTTTGAAGATTTATTGACTTTCATATTAATTACTGTCGCTTATTGCATCATGCTTTGTTATCATCTCTTCAAGCCATACAAAAATAAAAATATCAATTCCCTCATATTCACTCTCTCAATCTGCTAATTTCATTGCTTCATGCTGCTTTTTTCTCATCTCTTCAACCTAGTGTCTGAAAGACCTGTTGACTGTTTCTGCTGGCTATAGCCCAACAATGGCAATGATTAAAAACGATTTGGGATGGGCAGTCAACAGAAAGTACAATACTGCTCTCCGAGTGTCTGGGGGCATGGACAGAAAGGTATGTTAAAATTTCTTTGAAAATTGCAAGACAAATGGGTAGGTGTGACTTATGAAATTCACATTCTTCCTTCCCCTATTATTACCTTTATCATTACTATTGTTATGATTATTATAATCAAAATTCTGGAAAGGAAACCTTACATTCTCCATCTTGAACATTTTTGTATTCACTTCAAAACTGTTGCCTCTTGTTTCTTTGGAGTACAGGTTATGGCTATATATGAACAGTACATGGTGGATTTTTTGGATGAAGACAAACGGCTTGACAGTCACAGACTTATGTGGATGAGAGCAATGGAAGGAAACTATGATTCTTTCAATATGGTTGGTAATTTTTATACGCTATTTGCTGTTACATGTTGGAAATACAAGCAATGATTAAAAACCAACCACGATAGGATAGCCAGGCCAAGGACAATTTCCAACTTTTCCAATATCACTCGCTGGCTTGGAGTGAGGTCACAATGCAGTGAGTGATGAAGTTAAATTTACATTTTCTGTCCATGGCAGTACTGGTATGGAATTAAGAGAATCCAACCCTATTCATTTCGGATTATGAGATAGAATTTAACAAAGCCAAAGCAAGGACAAAAATTTTAACATCTTGAGAACTTCAACTTATAAGAAATTGAATTACTATAACCAATCATTGTCTCATGTGCCCCATGCACTTCATGTAGTTTGTTTTAGGTCCATATTTGCAGTCAAAATCTCTAATAACTTGGGAAAATCTATAAGAAGAACAAATTAACATTCCATGCCTCACTTCTGGCTTTGTTTCTACACAGCCTTAGGCTGAGATTGTGGTTAAGTGGACATCTCAGCTACTGTTGTGATTTAAAATAGTTAAAATAAAGTTTTTGTTGAGTGTCAAATATGTTTCTCAAGATTTATAAAACCATATTTGTGGTGTCAATGCAAAATGAAATGTG
This sequence comes from Plakobranchus ocellatus, assembly GCA_019648995.1. Lineage (NCBI taxonomy): Eukaryota > Metazoa > Mollusca > Gastropoda > Plakobranchidae > Plakobranchus > Plakobranchus ocellatus. The sequence goes on along the minus strand of BLXT01003750.1, from coordinate 10,339 downwards.
TATAGCTGTGGTTGTAGTGGTGATGGGATGTGTATGTGCTTGTGTGGGGGTTTGGAAAAGAGAGGAAGGGTGAAAGAGATGAGTGAAGAAAGGGAGAATAAGAGAGACGATGTGTGAAATTATATCTTCATGATGTTTTGTTTAAGCGAAATTATGTATTGTATGAAATTGCCTAGTGTATTGTGTAAAATGTAAAGCGCATAGCGTAACATTGTAAGATATGCCCTATATAAATGATATATATTATTGTTATTATTACAGCTGAACAAGCAATTAAAACAAATATCACTATAGTTGCTTTGATTTCTAATTTTGCAATATTAATAATTAAAAAATATTCCAATGCTGCCCAACCTTTCCTAAGATTTGAGGTATTCTGGTGGTGTTTGATGTTAATTGGACACATTCTGGAAAAAAAAAATGTTCACTAGGATGTGACATATCTTTCCCTTATTTTTTTTTATTATTATCTGATTTTGTTGGTGGCACTGCACATATTGAAGGTTATCTCTAACGGAAAAAAAATCATTTTTTTAATGCATGGATGAAAATTTTGTTTTGTATACTTTTACAAAAAGATCCTTTTTAATTTAAATAATGTACATCTTTTTTTTTTTTTCCAACACTCTTTAGGACATGTCTTTGAAAAGATGGCCAGGACACATCACAAGAGAGGTATTTAATTACAATTTTTTGGTTTTTCTTTATGTGTATAGCTAGTCCACAATAAGGTGATTTTAGGCTTTCAGGCCGTCTGTTCAGGCCAGGGCACCGATAGCACAGCTCAAACCTACCAATAAGAGGTCCCTGCATGTCTCTGGATAATTCACTATCCATTAAGCCATCAATCCCCTGGTAAGGATCTGTAGACTTGGCAACCTGTACGCTCTTGTGTATTTGAGTATGTATAACTTGAAAAAATTCACAAATATGAGGCAAAAAATTTTGATATGCTTTTCCTCAAACGTAATAACGGAAACAGATGGAGGCTGTGATTTGCCCGGCAGGCCTTTTTTACTGTGTAATCGGCTTTTTAAATTTTTCCTACGATGATAACTCGGCTAGATCGACCCTTTCTTTGTTAAAAAAAAGGAGTGACTGGTTTCATTTCTATCAGAAGTATGACTAATTTGACACTGGTCTGTACGCTTATAAGGCCAGGCTAGCAAAGTGTTTTGTTTTACATCAGTTTTGTATAACGAAAGAAAGTCGGTTTTGAAATAAGCATTTTTGATTGAGAATAAGCAAAATAAGTCTTTTCTGGCTGTCGTAATAAGCGAAACTGATTGCAAGGGTTGGCAAGTCTGAATATATGTTGCAGCTTAGCAGGGCTCAGTTCATAAGTTAAAAGTAGCCTCAATGTGTCATGATATCATGAGAAAGGAAAGCCTGACAAGAAATTTTGAATCAGACTCATTGAATTTCAGAATAGTTCTATTGTAAGCTTTTTTTTTCTTAAGATTGCCAAGCATTCTTTACACATTTTTTAAAATATACCATTGCAGAAAAAAAAAAAAAGATTGTTTAGAGGCCTTTTTATACAACTTAAAGTAGGTTCATTGAATACAGTAGAAACATTTCATTATGTGATCTAATTTTTCCTTTATTTGGCACTCTTGAGACCAAAAAAAAAAAATGTATAATCTCAGGTTGATCTTTCAAATCTTATCTTTTTTTTCCTAGATGGGCAAATTTCTTTTGGACATGATTCTGTATGACTTAAAGGTTGATGCAAACACTTTCAAAAAAAGAGCGCCTAAGTAAGTATAAGAAATGTTTATCTACATTGAAATGAACATTGGCCATAAGTCATATTGTTTACTCCCGGTCAGAATAGATCTGTTTTATTTTTTGCAGATCTTAAGTTTCTTGATGGCTCATAAGTCAAAAAGAAAATGTCTTGGCAGTGCTCTTAATATAAATCATTAAAGGGTTAGCTCACAATAACTACTAATTGAAGGACTAGAGGAAAATCCAAATAAAATCAACGTTATCTCTTTCATATCTTAATCAATGCTACACAAAGAACCGCACCAAACATTCTTTAGGTTCAAACATTTAGATCTAAAATCTAGCTAGATAAACTGTAGGTGATGAACCTATAACCCATAAAGTACCAGAAAAAAGAGTTCTATAATGGGTCCAAAGATACATAGTGAAAATCCTTTTTTCACTATATCCAAGGTTTATGAAATTTATTTTTAGATCTTATTCTCATGGCGCATATTATTTTATGTGTAAATAATGTATTTGTGCTTCTGAATTCTACTCTCAAACTACACGCTTTCCTATTTATTTGTTCAGGCGCCTTGTCCCAGCCTTTTGCTCCATGGTGATGTCTGATAAGTCAAAGTTTACCACAGCTGAGCTCAAGGTATTAAAGCATATTTTAAATAAAATAGTATTATATGTTAAATCACTAGTATTTTTGTGTCGAGTTTAAGAGGTCATTATTTTAGAGTAAATGATTTTTTAGATAATACATTGTGTACTATAAAATGCCATTCACTTGAGCCTCAAGTTTTTAAAATTTCCATAGCCAGCTCTGCATTTCTTATTTCTCCTTAACACAGCTGCACCCAGTCATATCTCGGCTTTTCTCTGTGGATGATTCAGAGTTTTTCAGCTTTACACCATGTGTGGTCCCGATGTTAGTTCCTCCAGTGCCTTGGATATCTCGTAATACGGGCAGTCTCTTACTAGGTTCCAGTGAGTGGTTTCAACTATGCTCGGCATTTGAATTAAAAATTGGTTTTATTTTCTGCCACACAGAGGTATACTCATTTACTGTTGTTTTGATTTTTTTTTTTTAACCTTGATTTTCTCAAATATAATTTTATTTCTTAATTTCGTTTGACATTCTTTTTCTTCATGCATTTTTTAGAGAGCACTTTTCTATAAGGGATTAATTTAATTTTTTTTTAAACATTAGACTGAGAAAGGTCACTCCATTTTTTTTTTTTTTCAACTTAATCTCAGGTGCACTAGTGCGCATGCGTCCAAGTACAGGTCACGTGGATCCTCTGAAATCTGTGAAGGAGAGACGTTACTCTGCAGTTCTTGACAGTCTCAACATACTCAGTGCTTGTGCCTGGACTATCAACAAACCAGTTAGTGCTACATGTTGAATGCCAAATGGCTCTGTTTATTATGTTTGCATGTTACCTGGTGAGGATGGAGCGCTTCAATATGAAGTCCTGTCTTAATACCAGGCAGGACTAAGTGAACATAAGACATCAATATGACCTTTGTCTTTGTAAAATAGAATGATGTGTTTATGTTATGAGGTAAAATACAAAATATTTACAAATGTGAACAAGTGGTACCTTGAAAGGCAAACAATGAAACTCTAAGTGTAAGCAAATACCATTCTAATCCACACCTTTCTTGGCACATTCAAGTTTTAATTCTTCTATTTTGTTTCTTAAACAAACCATCTAAAGGTACTGTTAAGGCAATCTTGAGGTAAAGCCACCTCAGTGAAAACAACAAAAAGATATGGCATATGACAATTTATTTTCCCTAAATCATCTCTCTAACTGTCATTGCTTAGGATGAAGTAAAATACACACATTTTCAATACTTACAAGGAATAAAGTGAAATGAATGCCTGTATGTTTGCTATTGTATTTAAAAAAAAATAAATTTTCTTTTGCAAGCTTTTTCTTCTAATTTGAAACATTTAATCATTATTGGTAAAACTTGTGTCAATTTTATTTCAGATTCTGGATTTGCAGATTGAGGTCTTCAACAATAAGGGAGATGCAAAACTAAAAGTTCCACCCCCTGCCTCACAGTTTCCACCATTGCCAGTGGTTAAACAGTAAGTCATTGTCAAGAGACACTTTACATTCTGTGATCTGTTTAAGCAGGCAAGGAAATGTGTACCAACATGGGTTGTTTAGCTAAGCAGGTTGTTTGTGGGGAGTGTATATCATAATCAAAGCATACTAGTCTTCCTTTTTCTTTTATAGATAAATTTTACCAAAGGTGCCAATTACAGATTTATATTGATGTCTATTTTTATTCAGTTATAACTCGGTTGTCTTGTTGTGTTGTGGCATGTTTTTGTATTTTAATAAAATGAAAAGGTATTTAATTTAAAAAATGAAAGATTTTTTTAAACAACATAACAATTTTAAACCAAAAAATTATTTTCAAAATGACAAGGCAAATTTCATCGTTCCTAACATGAAGTTTTATAAACCTCTAAAAAATAAAAGCATTTATACTGTATAGCCCTTAATAAGCATACCTGTACACTTGTTTTTTTCCATGATATTTTTGCACCTGCACGCACCTTATTCTGGCTGCATGCCTATGAAAATCAGGGTACAAGCAATCAATCGCAATGCTTCTAAGCTCAAAATTGATAGGCCGGAAAACAGCCCCTGCTGCGGCCCCAAAATTTGGGACTTGAGAATCAGAGAGTGCAAAGTTTTAAATTCTCATGCCATTGTTTGTGAACATATCTGTATGAAACTCGGCAACCTATTAGATAAGATGTCAGACTAATGATATACTAACGTACAAGTGTGTCAACATATATAACGGAAATAATTCGTTTCTTGAAAATTTATTGTGGCATATTTCAAAAGGTCAAAGGAATTGTGATTTGTGCGGCTAGTAGGTAACTCATTAACATTTTTTTTTATTACTCTCAAAATTTAAAAACTATGATAGGTACTTTTTGCGATGTGATTAAGAGAAGTAGCAATCTTGACACAAAAACTGGCATGTTTCTGAATCAAAATCCATAATAATATGTTGTCATTGCCAATCAAAGAGCAGAATCGTAAAAAATTAAGTATTTTTTTTTTTTAATTGTAGGAAAATTTAGTCCATAAGGAATGTCTATATAACTACAGAATTGAGAAAAACCAAATAATTTTTTATCTGTGCACGATCAAATGTTTCAAAGAGCAATTGCCAATTGAAAAGCAATATGGTTCCATAGTCAGTTAAACCACAGTATTGTCTGGGTGCAGCCATATGAAACGCAATATAGTGTGTGATCCCGTTATGCAAACAAAGTTCCTTAGCTGACCGATGCTTGCTACTAGCAGTCGGCTACGTCTTGCCAAGGGTGCGGACCTTTGTTTCGTCAATCTTGGTTACCTCAATGCGATGGCAGACTACAAACTTTTAGTAGGTCTACCTGATGAAAGCTTTATGAGATCATCCAAGCAGAAATGTTGGAAGCCCATTTTTTTAAATTCACAAACTCCTAATATAAGAAGGAAGAGAAAAGTATTTTTATAGTTTATGAAAAGTCAAGGGGTCCAAGAAAGTTTTAGTAAAGGAGTATATCTGAATTAGCGACAGTTAAGGATGAAATTCAAAATTGAAAAAAAATCCTAGATGATTTTTAAAAATTGTCCTCTGGAACTTTAATTATGTTAAAAAGCTGATGACAATTTTGACGATGTATCTGGGTATTTAAAAGAGTTATGTTCTTTTGAAATGAAAAAATGGCCTAAAAGTATACTGGACAATTTTTAGGAGGCCATATATAATTGAATATAAATGGTAGAAGTCCAAGGTTTCATTTACGAATTCTAAATACTATGAGTTTACGTTACGTTTTTGCTGGTTATGTTAAATTGTAAGAACATTTTTTTTTNNTGAAAATGGGTAGATGAAAGTTTTGGAAAATGAAAAATTATGGAATCATAGCCTATCATTGTAAATTATAAAATGTCCATGAAAGACTTAGTGTGATAGATTTATCATGTTTTTAATAGTTGCTTAATCTAAACAATTAATGTTTCAAATTGTTTTTTTCTCTTTCCATTACATTAAAAGAAAAACCTTGGATTTCCATCCCTTTAATGATAAAGAACATACAGAATTAGCAGGTTTAAAAATAAAGTAATATTTAAATATAAGGAATTAATGTTATGAACATAATGGCTTTATCCAAGAACTTCAATTTCATGAAGAGCCATTGAAAAAAACCCATAAAAACTTTCTCTTAGCATTATAATTAATATACCGGCGATATCAAAAGAGAGGAACAACAGTGATCAATGATGATGGCGATGAACATAAAGAATGAAGAAGATGTCAATGATGGTTTCTTCAATAGTAAATAGAGCAGATTCTTTTTCCTTAATTTATTTTTATTTGTGTGTAAGTGTGTGTGTGTGTGTTGCAAGAGTACAATAAAAATAGTTGTAAAATAGACAATTCATTCCTAATTTTACACACTGATGGTTTTCTAAACCTACTACCATGCATCAATGTGAAGTAAGGGAGTGCCATTTATGATGTTGTTATTGATTTTTAACTCTAGAAGTATTATTACACATTTTGGGATGTTCTCAACGCATTAAAAAAAATTTACTCATTGTAAAAATTGTATCTTTAAAGACAGTAAACCATAAAACAATAAAAGATTGCAGAAGTTGATTTATAGACTTGCGAAAATCATTTAAGTCCGATAACCTTAAAAGATTTCACCAATTTACCAATCAGCTCTTCTGGAGGCTTTGAGATTAAACATACCAAGCTGCCCAGTCTTCATATGAATGTGAAAAGTTGCTGCTGCATCACAAGGAATATTGTAATACTGCGTTTCTTTTAGCTGCTGGTGGCTACAAGTTGACCGCTTCCGCGATTTGAAAGGCAATATCATTTATATTATGTAACTCACAAATGGACAAACACATATAAGTGTCGCACTTTCATTGGTCAAACAATACCTAAATGTCAAAGATGCTTATCAGACCTGTCATTTTTAAGCAGCAGCGATTTTTTCGTGATTGTGGAAAAAGTTGAACGACAGGCAGGCGTGTCAATACTGCTCTTTAATTGGCATCGGCAGTACGGTCATATAGATATTCTAGACAGATAAAGGTGTAACTCTAAAATACATCAATGGCAGGCTTAACAAACCTCTGCAGTGCCTCTTTTGTGTAAAGGGATTTCAGAAGTATTAAGATTTGATCACATGTTGCAGGCCAATTCAACTTTTCTCTCTTGCACCCATGTAATTTTATTAAAGAATTTCTTCAATGCTTGATTTATTCTCAACTTTTCAGAGGCTAAACACTTAACAAAAGCCAATTTTTGCAGCTTTACCTATTATTATTTTTAAGATATTAATTGTATAAAAAGTTTTTGGTTTGCCTCGATAATTTGACGTGTCTCCCAAAGAAAAAAACTCTTTATATTCATCTCTTGATGCTGAAATATGACTCTCTATAATTAAAATTAATTTATTATGCTATTGTACTGCTTTGATTCTTTAGAGACTTGACTCCTAAAGAGAAGGCCCAGCTGTACAAGGAGAGGCTGGTTTTGCAGCAGCAGCGACAGGATGCTCATGGGCTCTGGTGTACGGATCTCTATAGGCTCTCAATCGCCAACAAAGTATGAAAAAGGCATAGTTTAAAAAAAAATGTTATCGGGATTAAAATTGCCATTAATATGCATAGCAAAATGAAGAAAAGTACAATCTCGAATTGGATCTAGGCTTAGATGTTTACTTTATTGAGAGATACGTAATGCAAAGGGAAACAGCTGTATATTGTGTTATTAATAAAAACGATTTTACCTTTTTTTAATATATTTTAATGCCAGGAATGTCCAAAGTAATTTTGCTGCTGATCATGATTTTAATTTATACGATCCGAAAATGGAGGTTTCTTTTCTTTTCTTTTTTTTATGAAATTGTAAAAATAATATTTTGTGAGTCATCACCATTAATTTTTTACATTACTGCTTTTTTTTTCTTCTTTTAATTTTCATTTTTAAACTCTATCTCAAAATCTAGTTCGTACGCTGTTTTTAATTTTTGTGTGAGCCTATGCAGCTTTTTGCAGGAATTATCTTTTGTTGGGATAGGATACATATTCTCCACATGTTAAAATGGGAAATTTTGCGAAACCTGTAATAGCTGTTTTTAACTGTTTTATTGATACATTAGGCTAAAACAGTTTTCATTTTGTAAACAAAACTAAACAGAAAAAGAAAGAGAAACTTTGCAACTGTTTTTTTTTTTTTTTGATTATCCACATTTTTTTTTTTATTTGCTGTCTATTAAAATCGTTATGCAATTCTTTTTTCTTAACCTCTCTTAAGCGCATGTTGTCACAATACAACCACGTTCGCGGGTATTACGCGCTGACCGATGGTTGTTACAATACAATAATAAATAAATAATAAATTACATTTATATAGCGCATATCCACCTGAGCCTCCAGGAGGGGCACCGGTATATGCTCTATGCGCATAGCCTACAGAATTGAAATTAATAACAGTAAAAATAGTAATTAACAACACAATATTTCAAGGAACATACACAAAAAACTACCCCTGACACTCTACCGTTCCAGTTCCAAACACAAACCACTGCATTCTACATACACTCACACTTTTTTCATAAACCACAACACAATAGAGAACATAATCTTGCTCATTTTCAAAACCAACCTGAACAGAATAGGTCTGTTCAAATAAAAAACATTTGAGTCTTTTTTTGAAAATATCAATTGAGCCTGCTGTTCTGATTTCAAAAGGCAGTGTATTCCAAAGAGATGGCCCAATATAAGAATAAGAGCGTTCCCCATAGTATTTAAAGTTCTTGGAAGGTTTTAAAAGAATAGTTGTGTCAGTAGATGATCTGAGACTTCTGGCAGGCCTGTATTTTTGTAAAAGATTTTGTAAGTAAAGAGTGCGCGCCGTTATGACACACAGGTCGATGGTTGTTTCAAAACAACACAGGCTATCGCTCTATTCAATGGAAAATTGCTCAACTCTGGCATATCTAGGAGCCATGCTATCGCATTGGTTAGATCCAATAATAACTACCAATCAAATTGCAGTTTATTTGAAGCACATAGGCCCACGCAAAGCCAAGTTACAGTGCAAAAAGTGAGAGGCACTGCATGCGATCAGGATGCTGTCTTATTTAGTGCCTGGACCTGTGGATTACGCCTGTTTTTATGGCTTGATTGACAGAATAGAGAAGGGATGAGAGGGGCGGGATGACAGATGCTTATTTCAATATTCAATGATGGAATTTTTTGTGTTGTAATCACTGAAGGAAGAAGTTAGGCCTAAGCTAACTGAATGTTGAAGGCAAAGGGGAGAAGGGATGACGAAGTTGTATTGAATGATGCCAGTGTGTACAAGACAAATGGAGGATGGGATGAATCGGAGATAGAGAGAAGTGGGGTTGGGAGTGGTATTATTCAAGATGCTTGATTCAATGATAAAATTTTTTGGTGATGCAACTTGATGAAAGAAGTTAGGCCTAGCTAACTGAATGTTGAAGACAAAGGGGAAAAGGGATGACGAGGTTGTATTGAAGGATGCCATTGTGTACAAGACAAAGGCAGATGGGATGAAACAGAGAAAGTGAAAGGTGGGGTTGGGAGTGGTATAATTCAAGATGTTCCATTCAATGATAAAATTTTAGGTGACGCAATTTGATGAAAGAGTGTGTTGTTGATGTCCAGCTTACACCGCGTCTGCTTTTTGTCTTTGCTATCTTCTCATAAGTTACTTGGGTAAATAGACTGTGTTGTAGGCCATGTTTGGTACTGATTTAGCAGGCCTAGCCTGAGAGTACTGTTAGATTTCTAGATGCTAACTGTATAAGTTACTCGTATCGTTATACCAGTAACATCGACATTGCTGCTGCTTGTATAAAACACAACATTTTTGCAACCTTCTACAATTTTAGTCAGCTCGAGATACACTCAGTATGAATACCGATATGACTGATATCATCGATCTAAGCAATCCCAATGTTCTGAGAGTGCTAGCAATGCAAGATGATAGTAGTACATCTACTGAATGTCCTACGTCGTTCTTTTTTTTTTTTTTTTCGATGTTTTCAATGAACCAAAGGCATAACAAACTCAAATATAGTCTCATATATTTAAGGGAATTGGAGGGTAAAGGAATAAATCTCATTTCTCAGCTATTAATCAGACTATTGTAAGTCTAGATGTGGCAGTAAGTTGAATCAGCTTTTCTTAGTGATTTTGTAAGTTCTCTATAAATTCTTGACTTCAAGCCCTAAAACATACACAAAATAACTTTAAAACTTTTACAATTATGAACAATAAAATGCTTGTAGTGTCTGCTTTCAGAAAATATATACTTTGTTAGGCATAATCAAACAATCATCATAGGAGATAGAGCGTAAACAAACATGCACTGTCAGATTTGTACAGCTGGCTCAGCCAGTTACAATGTTTGCAAACAAAACTGCTAGGCAGCCGCCCACCGGGCGGTCTGATCTCGGGCCTCAGCCAGCACATTACTAGGGTTAATGATAAAAATTATATCTTTTGATACTATTGTAGTTTTTAACAAATGAAAGACA
>BLXT01003749.1:842753-858841 GCA_019648995.1 Plakobranchus ocellatus | reverse complement strand
CTCCCCTAAACTGGTTCTTTCTAGAACTCTCGAGTTGACGTGCGTTCAATAATAAACCCTAAGTCTAGTTTTTGTTACAGTATGCTTATTGAATTACTTCTGTGTTTACCAACTTATTTAAATATGCTAATCGACTTACTTGTGTGTTCACAATCTTATCTAGATATGCTAAGACACTCCTTCATGTGAAGTTTTTTTAAAAAAAACACAATGAAATATATAGTTGCAGAATATAAAAAACAGATCGAATCGTCAGGAATTAGCACAGTTTGGTGTAAAATTCCTGCATAACAGACACGTTAATTTAAACCACGTTGTTAAAATTAATGAACTCGTGGCAGTAATGGTTTTTTGGATAAGACAAACGTTTTCTTATGGTACAAATGTATAATTATGACAACATTTGTAGGTAGGACTATGCCATTAGCACGGATACATCACAGTGTATTTACAATAAAACCCTTGTATGTGTATCTTAAAGGATTAGGGATTTAAATCATTGATTTTATTATATTTTAAAGCGCCAGGTGTATTGTGAGACACTAAACGCCCAGCATTCTAGTGTGGTAAGTATGGGCTTTCCCGTTTGGATTCTCCGCTGCGTTATTTTATCAGAAAATCTGACATTAGGACGCTGCAGCTTTGTTTGACACTGCAGTTTGTTTCCATAAATAAAATCAATCATTATTAGATATTTGGCCAATGATAATGAACACATAAATGCACTTTAGGAGCTTCCAGGAGACATAAAAACATTTTAATATAGACGGAAAATCCAAAATCGCTTTTTGCTCTTCTCTGACATTGGGCGAATACGTTTATGACTTGCTTTATAGGGTATCTTTACTTTTAATATTTTAATAATGTTTTGTACAATTAAGCTTGAAGCCATTTTTAAGTCACGTTATCTATGCATTTTTGCCACGATTTTATGTTATAAACTTGACTGGCGAGAAGGAGGGAACGATAAATAGTTTATACTATCAAATAAACATGTACTTTTCTACGAAGAGTGACGACAAAATGGCTCCTCTGATTTTACATTTGAGTTCCCTTTTAGTGCATATGGCTTGTTCACATCATCTGGTGGCCTGGCTGGCTCCAACTCGCGCCTGCAACAAAATGTTCCCTGCAGTGCTCAGGGCAATTAAAAGAAAAAAAAATTATAGGATATGGATTCAAATTTTAAAAAACCTTATGTGCCGCACCTTCAGACCCCACAGCAAATAGATCATTTCACTTATTTGTCCACATATTTTCATGCACCCTCTTTTACGATCTGGACTTTGTTTTACCTGAAACAAAAAAAAAAATCATATTCTACTAAGGGCCAAGAAAATCGAGGTAGATTCTTTGTTTAAGTGGGGCATATTTGTGCAATTTAGTAAGACAAATAACATAAGGGAAAGTATGTTAATGAGATAATAGTTTGCAAAAAGCATTAAACTGAATGTGGTTCATTGGTCATTTGGCATAATCCTGAGTGTGCTGTCAACTAGCCAACAACATGATGTAGATAATTTATGATTTAGAACTCAAGATCGTCTTGCAGAGTGAATTTGAATGTTTTGAAAAATAAATACAGAAAGACGGGAAAAAGGAACCTACGTTCTATCCACATCTCGACTCCTGATTCCCTTTGATCCGTTTCTACTGTTATGATTCTACAATTTTGATTTCATGGGACCCCTGATACCCTAATTTTTTAAGGACATAAATGCGTTTCTATTCCACAACTCTAACAAGGGCCATTTACCTGCTCTTTGCCTGCAGGTTTCGGGGGATCCACGGAGGAGCCCGTTGTCGCAGAGGGAACGGTTGTGCCAGGGACGGCGTCCTGAGGCGCATCTGATGGAACGACTTCAATTTCTGGTGTTTGCAGCAAAACAATTCCGTCAGTATTAGTTTTCGGGAAAACCATTTCTTCTGCTTCTTCAATAGCGCTTGCATTTGGTTCAGTTTTTGTTTCTGGGCCAACAATCACGTCTTTCCCAGCCTCGCCCTCTTGATCAATGGCACTTGTTTCCACACCAACGGCCTCTGCGCCAACGTCTGCTTTGAAGTCAAGGCTAGATCTTGCCTTAGCGCCCATCTTGGTGTCAACGCTTCCTTTTGAGTCAGTCCTGGCTTTTGGGCTGAGTTTTGCTTTAGCTCTGGCTTTTTTCTTTATGCTGGCTTTAGTGCTAACGCTGGTTTCAGTGTCAAGGCTGGTTTTTTTCGAAGACATTGGCGTGTCAAAGTCAGGAGGAGCATTAGCATTTCTGTCACAGAACTTAATCGCAGTAGTGATGGTTTCGGGTAATCCCATTGCATCGGGGTTAGGTAGGAAGTCTTTACCTGGGTGTCTGTGGCTACAACCCGCCCACAAGCTACGGTTATCTTGTAAGTTCTGAGGGGGAGGGGTGGATGTGTCACTGATACTAGCACCAGTACCTCTACCTTTCCTAGTTGTCGATTTGCACATGCATGCGCATGGGTGAGACAGGAGTTTCCAAAAGAAAACCATAGAACACAAGAAACATTGTTTCATTGCAGTTAAAAATGACCAAAATTTCTGAAGCTGTCTGCCTAGGAAGTGCCCCGATTCGTCTTGTCCACCTATTTGCCTGTCAGTGTTTACGGCTTCACAGACCAGCTCAGTCTTTGGTTGATCGTGATCGCGTATAGTCTTAGTGGATATCAACTGCTTATTCAGTTTCGCCGTCTTAAACGCGTTGTCACCTACATTTTCTGTATCTTCCTCGGCGTCGCTAAAGTTGAAAGCTAAATCTTCACACCCAACTCCCTCCGTAACACTACCCGGTCTTCCCTCCCCTCCAGGATCAGGCATTTGAACCGAGTGAGGGTACAGAAACGTGTCCAATTCGTAGTCCTTGACAAGCTTTTCTAAGTAGCGCGAGTTTCTCAAAAATTTGACATTTTCATGAACTTTGGATGCTTTTTGCCATTGGCCATTTTTTGAACCTTTGATAACAACAGGACGGAAGTAGTATTCTTGGAAGCTCGTGAATGCTTGAGAAACAGCAAAGTAAGGTTTAGTGAAACGATCGAAAGGCCGCTTCGTGTTTGGGGGCTTTGCGCTAAACTCTGAAGCAGCCGCATGTGTAGGCTCTGCATCCTTGTGGACGGGAAGTAATCGCAGGCTGGGCGTCGATCTATAGCAAGACTCGGCCTTGGGTTGCTCGTCTTGCGCAACATTGGGAGGATAATAACTAGATTCGTCATCAGTCGGGTCATAGTCTTCATCTTGTGGACTAGTGTTGATGGGGGAAATGACGCAAGGAGACATTCCAGATTCGCTAACGGCTGTGCTCATACGTTCTGATTCTTGGTCATCTTCTGAAAGCACACTGTCTGGCTCACATTCCCTCTCTCCCGCCTCAGGTACAAATCTCTGGTCTCCAAAAGATGCTCCGAGCTCGGTTCCATCCTCCATGCGCTTTGCGGGTGTGTTTTGTGCAAACTGTTCACTGCCATGCTCTGAGGCGTTGCCTGCTACCACGGACCAGGATATGGCATGTGATCCGGTCAGTGTAGCAAAGTTAGTATGTGACCCGGTCACTGTAGCAGAATTCCTATGTGATCCGGTCACTGTAGAAGCATTGGTATGTGACCCGGTCACTGTAGCGTCAGGTCTGAGGGAACCATTTTAAGTACTTCAGTTCGTGTGCGAATATTTGGTAATCATTTTAATGTAGGACTAAATCATTAAACTACGTGAGCTATTAAAGAAACGGATAACTTTGCTACAACATTTGATGTATATATTTAAATAAAGAGTTTAATTTACTTTGAATGAAATCACGAAAACAAGCAACTCAAAATGAACTACGCACAAAATGTGAGACATATATTGCTACAGAAAAAACATATCTACAGTGTAAAAAACTAATGGCAAGCTAATTCAATATAATCTTGAGAAAACGTTGCTGGATCAGAATCTTCCGAATACAATCATTTATAAAACTCAGTATTACACAGATGTTAATTGTTATTTTGATATTCTTTTCCATTTCTACGACATGTCACTATATGCAAAGACAGCATGTTTTACTATCCTTACTCCTCCTGTTTTTGATACCTTTATTTGATCTTTTCCATTTTCGGCCCTTTCACTTTTTAATTATTTATTCTTTGATTTTTTTTTTTGGCGTAGAGGTTCTGTTTGACGTGTTTTCTTCCCTCCGGAGTGTTACAATTGGTTGATGTGAATTTAATCTAGATTTAAATCCTGATATTGGCTGATACTATGATTTGGCCTTGTCTACTTGTAATATTTGGACGGATTTTTTATATGCCTATGTTAGACCTATTTTAGTTTACCAGCACTAGAAATGTTGTTTACCTTTTTTAAATCTAGGATTTTTTAGAAGATTATATCCTGGTGACATCATAGACGCCATGATTGAGTGTAAATGGGAAATTATTTGAGAGTATATTATTGGTAAATACTTTTTTGTTAATCTTGATTACATAATAAAGATTTCTACCATTTTTGAGAATGCATTGTTTGTTTATTATTGACCAAGTAAGCCTACGGATTGAACACGTACTTTTTTTCTAGAAACTGTGGGCGGTGTATTTATCAGAATGGTTGTGAGATGGTTGGAGGAAATCTACAGAAATCGCTGAGAGATAAACCGCTGATGTTTGAGAGTTTCTAGATCTAGATTTAAGAAAAAATTAAATCGCTGTTCAGAAATTGTACCTGATTTCCAGTTTATAAACTTTTCGTTCAATTTTGGGCAAGACTTGGTGTGATCTGTGTTTTTTAGTCTATTGAAAAGAATTAATTGCCACAGTGTTCAACTAGATCTTTAACTAAACAGCACTAAGCCTATTTGTGATGTACATGTATAACTAGTTTTGAACTAGATCTTAAGAACAAGTTTGTGGGCGCGAGTGTCATCAAGAAGGTTTCGCTAGCTTAAGTTAATTTAGGTTGCAATTCTTTGCGAATTTGATTATTGCATTTCGCCCATGTGTCTTCTACCTGTCTATTCTTAATAACAGCCAGTTGGCTACATCATTTACACCCAATCAAATTACCTCCTCGGATCTCGATCCAGCTCGTTTGGATCGGTGCCCCCTCGATTCACATTTGAATCTGTAACTTCAGTACCCCTTAGTTCAGGAAAGAAAACAGCATAAATTTCAAATCATTAATTTCTGGAATGTTTTATTTATATGTTTAATATGTTGCAAGCTGGGCGTTGAAGATTTTACTTTGAGATAAAAACATGAGGAAAGCTAGGGTAAAGTTCAGAGTTCATATTAGACATTACATTGGATCTAATGCACTTTTCAGGGAGCAATACAACGTGTCTAACATGTCTAATTTTAAGACATCTTTCAAACCAACAAAAAAGTGACAATGTGGCATTAATGTGAACAAATATATAAAAACAAAAAACACCCATGGAGATTTCATTGAGTTTCGTCAAACATCAAAAAAGGAAAATTTAAGAAGTTTTCTTTGAGGAAAATAGAAGTTCGAAAAGGGACATTTTAAAATTTCAACTTACGAGGGTGACTTGCTCTCCTCTATCTGCGATAACTGGTGTTTGGCGAAGCTTCGTCAAAATGAGAAAAAGTAGGAAACATTAGGTAAGTTGAATCACCTACGGAATCCCTACACCCCAACAGCAAAACCTTTGTAAAATAAAAACTATTATGGGCATTTGAGCAATTTAATGTTTGAAAATCGAGTATTTTTAGCATGAGAAACCAAAAATAAGATAAAAGAATAATGTTATGATCAACTAAGTTCAGTTGAGAAGAAATAAAGACAAAATCTTGCGGAAAGAGTAAAATAACTTAAAGAGGCACACATAAATTTTGCAGTAAATAGAAAGAAACAAACAAAGATGAGATAGACAGACAGACAGACAGACAGGCAGACAGACAGACAGACAGACAGACAGACAGACAGACAGACAGACAGACAGACAGATAGATAGATAGATAGATAAACATAAGATGCTTTTTAAAATGTCGCGACAGATCGATAGAAATTTGCTAGTGTAACGAATACACAGAAGACAGACAAACTGTGACATTTTTTTTTTTTCACATTAATCGCAATGATGTTTCTATCGTCTCCAAATTAACATATTATTTTGTTTCACCCAAAAGAACCAACCAACCAATACGTAGTCATGGGAGAATCAAAGGCACGGCAAGGTGTGTTAGCAGTATTGCTGAATACAACCCTTCAGAATTTTGTGATGATATAAAACATTAGAATTGCGTGACGGTATAACTCATCAGTATTACATGACAAAGTGACTCGTTACATTTGCATGATATGGTAACCCATCAGTTTTGCATGATAATGTAATTCATCAGTATTGCATGATAATGTAAGTAATAAGTATTGCATGATAATGTAAGTAATAAGTATTGCATGATAATGTAAGCCGCCAGTGTTGCATGATAATGTAAGCCGTTAGTATTGCATGATAATGTAACCCATTAGTATTACATGACAATGTTATCCATTAGAAATTCGTGATAATTTTAAAAATCTGCATTGCATTACAATCTAACCAATCAGTATTACATGATAATGTAATTCATCAGTATTGCATGATAATGTAAGCCATTAGTATTGAATGATAATATAACTAATCAGTATTGCATGATAATGTAACCCGTCGGTATTGCATGATAATGTAACCCATCAGTATTACATGACAATGTTATCCATTAGAAATTCGTGATAACTTAAGAAATCTAGATTGCATTGTAATCTAACCCATCAGCATTACATGATAATGTAATTCATCAGTACTGCATGATAATGTAACCCATAAGTATTGCATGATAATGTAACTCATTAGTATTGCATGATAAAGTAAGCCGTCAGTATTGCATGATAATGTAACTCATCAGTATCACATGACAATGTTATCCATTAGAAACCCATGATAATGTAACAAAACTGAATTGCATTACAATCTAACCCATCAGTATTGCATGATAATGTAACTTATTAGTATTGCATGATAAAGTAAGCCGTCAGTATTGCATGATAATGTAACTCATCAGTATCACATGACAATGTTATCCATTAGAAACCCATGATAACAAAACTGAATTGCATTACAATCTAACCCATCAGTATTGCATGGCAATGGAGCTCAGCTGTGCTCACGTACTCTGGAGCGTTTTCCGTGTCCTGGCTGGTTCTTGCTAAGGGAGGTTCGCTGAGAATAAAAGAACCGCTTTTGTCCCTGGAGAATTTGTGAGAAGCAAAAGAAGCCTCCTGCGGTGCTTCAGGACCTTTTTGCTCTAAAGAAATTTAAAAAATAGAAATCCATATTAGGCCCTATTTCATAAAAAGTTTTTAACTTAAAGGATCGCTCATTGAATTCAACATGACTGGACTTTAACAGATAGTTATCCATAAGTTGCCGTTATTTTTTTGTTTTAGTTTGTGGAGAAGAAAAAATTTACAAAAGGGAAAGTCATGGCACAAAATGCTTTAAGAAAAAAAATCAATAGACGGCTTAGATATCAAAGGCCTAAATGTCCAGCTGAGCAGAAATACCAAATATATCTCCTAACTGGGGGCGTCGGTAGCACAGTGGCTTGCGAGTCCGCCCTGAGATCTGCAGGGACCCTTCTGTCGCGGGTTCGAGCCCCGCTACCGGCGCCCTGGCCTGACGGAGGGCCTGAAAGCCTGACATCACCTTGCTGTGGACTGGCTATATATAAAAAACTCAAAACTATCTCCTAACTCTACTTCTGACAGGCCAAACTTGGGCTTACATGGGGAACATCCCTATTACACTAGTCTTCAGTCGCTCTTATCTAGAAGGTTTTTTTAGGCTGGGAAAATGTTAGTCATTTTTCTTTCAATGCTTTCAGACATCGAAAGCAATAGCTTGAATTGATAACGGTTGAAACTTGCAAATCGGGTGCGGGAGATCGCGTTTCTGCCTGTGGACCTACATGATGTCTAGATCTAGGCCCATCAAAATGCAGCCGTACGGTCACAATAAGTTATGCGGCAGATTTCAATAAAGTTCTAAAAATTTTTTTTAACGGGTAGCATTTCACGTGCTCGCTTAAGAGATCGTTAGTTGGAATGTAGTCAGGACTTGCAAAGTGCGTTCCGCTATGGCACATCCAAGTATGGCCTAAATTGGAAGCTGTTTAACAAACCATCTACTCTAATGTTTACTATTAGTACTATTATTATTATTATTATTATTATTATTATTATTATTATTATTATTATTATTGCATCATGTGGAACGGGAAAACAATCTTCGTGACGAAAATGGTCACGTTTTTTCAAGGCTGCTTTTCGTCAGATTTTTTCACAATCTCTATCCAAAAATGACACAGTATTTGCGGCTACAGAAAAGAAGCCCAAAATGCCGAACCTTGCGATTTGTCAGAGAGTTTAGTGGATCCAGACGCCTGCGACAGTCTCCTGACTCCGCGGCCAACACCGAACTGAAGGGTGTTTTTGCTTCGACGTTTCATCTCGGCACCCATCTGCTGCAAGCTCGCTCTGTGTGCGGAACGTGGCTGTGGACGTGTTGGGGGCTCAGCTTCAGTTTCTGGCTCTGCCCTTCTTGCGAGAGGCTCCGTGCCCTCAGCAAGCTTCTCGTGAGCTCTGGCAGCCAGATGTCTGGCGACCC
This sequence comes from Plakobranchus ocellatus, assembly GCA_019648995.1. Lineage (NCBI taxonomy): Eukaryota > Metazoa > Mollusca > Gastropoda > Plakobranchidae > Plakobranchus > Plakobranchus ocellatus. The sequence goes on along the minus strand of BLXT01003749.1, from coordinate 850,187 downwards.
ACTGGGGGAAATATAACCGGCGTATCAACCACTTGGGATTCACCTCCGGCTCGTACGGCAGCGGATGCTTGTCCGACAGCCATGTCTTGTACAGCTCCTCGTTCTTCTCGGGGATCTGAGATATAGGAGGGCGTAAAAGACAGGAAAGATTGCTAACATATTGCTTGTAAAGCTTTAACGAGAACTTTGAAAGGAAATCGACGAGAGAACATACATGGAAACTGAAACTGTATATCAGCTTGTGATAGGATCTTTCGAGTCAGTTATCTGCTTTTAAAACTTAGACAGCTTAAATAAGTTTAGGGGATGTCCCGAATGAGGCATACGGCTGGGCTCTTATTTTAATGGAGCTAAGCTCAATCATGTAATGCCACAAAAAATCCACAAAAATCCACAAAAACATAAACATGATTGTTACCTAGATCATGAAATTTTATGTGGGCATATTTTAAAATCTCGAATCTGTTTTAGGGAATTACCAAACGATATTTTGTGTCCCGATTCAAACCTTCTTAAGGAAGCGAAACAAAATATTTGAGAGTAGACATTTTAATCAGCCATAAATTTGGTTATGTCACATTTTTCTGCGTAAACTGCAAATGAGCTCCACTAGGGTTGATCTCTAGAACTCCTGAGTGATATACGTCTGAATCTGACAGAGTCTTTTTATCGATCTAGAGTAATTCTAGATCTAGGCTCGATCTGAAATACCCAGTTCATTTATTTCTTAACCTAGCTCAATTATTAATGAATTTTCAAAAGACCTCAATCAGCATCTCATATTTGCCCTAAATTTACATATCGGAACCTCATTTTATTTCTTACAACGCGCATGTTATTTATATCTAGATTCTAGGCTTCACTTATATCTCTATCTATGAAGTGGTTTCTTATGTGAACACTTTGATTATTCATACTCTCTCTCTCTCTCTCTCTCTCTCTCTCTCTCTCTCTCTTTCTCTCTCTCGCCTGAATCACGGTGTTTTGGTCCTACTCAGCCGCTCGAAGGAGGGATTATTTAGCTTCTAGTTAATACAATCTACAATAAGGGAACTATGGGCTATGCAAACTGCGTATTTTTCTAATGTAGTTAGAATCTTCCTTTTTGTCATTAATACCTTTTGGCATTTTAAATACATAAAAGGCTTATCATACATTGCTTGTCAAAAGACCGCATTGATGCACAGCTAAAATTCAGCGTGAGCCAATCAGGAATGTCTCAAATATGCACCTATTTTTTACGCCATTTACTTCGCATTTGTTTCTTCTATTTTTGCTCCTTTAAAGTACACTTACCCCTAATTTTACTTTTTTCTTTAGATCTTATCCAAATCGTGATATGTGGTATAGTCTGATTTTAGATGATTTTAAGGATATTTTTCATATTTTTTAAAACGACATGACTGTTTTAATTTCGATTTGAAATTCGACACCCTTTCACTTTTTTCTTTAGCTGACGTCACTTGCGACTGATGTCCTTAATTGCCCTATCAAAAGTATACCGGTATTAAAAGTCCGTTTTGCGGATGCAAAAATGTAGCAGAAAACCTTTTTTTTTCAGCAACTTGTTTCGAATATTTCTATTTCAGAATGTATAGAATTACAATCTTAAGAACCTCAAAAAGTCGAGGAATTTATCATTTATGTGGGAAAATCAGATTAAACAACGCAAAATGATGGATTGTTATGAATCGACCTTAAGCAGTGCATCGCTTCCTTTGTTAGTAACGTTGCCCTAGTGATAAACCATAAATTAAAATGCCGAAACGAATTGAGAATTACCCCCAATGTATCCTGTCCTTGGTTCATTATCATCTCAGTTTAGATGAATTTCAACTATTACTTCTTAGGAATATAATGTTTACAATTGAATACTAGTAATAGCTTGAATTGATAACGGTTGAAGATTGCAAATCGGGTGCGGGAGATCGCGTTCCTGCCTGTGGACCTACATGATGTCTAAATCTAGGCCCATCAAAATGCAATCATACGGTCAAAATAAATACTGGTCTTAATGTAAATCTAGTCATGTTTGTTGATTATTTTGTCATGAATTTCATTGTGACATTATTTCAAAGTCAATTTCCTTACTTTCAATGTTACCGATAATATTTCACAACTTGGTTCCATAATACAGTCTAAATCATAAACATCCTTACACGGCAGCAGTGCACATTTTATTATTTCAAGTACCATAAACACTGAGTAGGTTCATGACCGTAATAATTATTGCTAAGGGTATTAGTATTTCTTTTTAATTAGAAAAAAAATATTTATTCGTCGCAGTAGTTGTAAATAGTAGTAATAGTGGTAGTTGTTGTAGCTATAGTGTTTCTATTGTTATTGATATCACCAGTAGTGTAGTAGTAGTAGGACGAGGAACAGGGGTACTAGTAATAGCTAGCAGTAGCAGCAGAAGTAGTAGTAGCATATTTTAAAAAGTACTTTGTTGCTTTTTTTTTCATAAACACGCTATATCAGAGGCAGTCTGGTATATATAATAATAATTAGCGTAACCCAGACCCTAGTGCCCTGGGCAGAGAAAGTAAGCCTAGATAAACAATTTATGATTTGGTGAGAGTTTTGAATAACGAATAAGCCTCACGTTAGGTTTTGGCCATTTCAAAGCCTAAGACTGTTCATACAGTTTAGGTAGGCCTGTAGGTTAGTTGTAGTAGGTGTAGACTCTAAAACAAAGTAGAGCTGTTGTCTTCCCTCAACACATTAAAAATGCTATACACAGCTGTTCATATCTAGTCCTCTTATTTTCATAGCAACAGCAACATTTATTAATGGATGTTGTTTTAAACTACCAGTACCCAAATCTTACCTGAAGTTATACAGTGGGTTTGCATTTTAATTTTCAATTTCTTGCAAAATTATATGAAGCCTGTAGCTCTGTGCCAATGAAGTTTGTTGTAAAGCTTGATGTCTCTGATGAGCATGCCACATATTCCAATTCCAGTTTTTTTGGGGGGGGGTTGTTTTTTTTTTTTTTTGTAAGAGCAATGCAGATGACTGATTACTTGTAAGTTTATGGGAAAATTAATGATGACTTCATCAATAAAATTTGCTCAATACTGAAGATGTTAGATGACAAACTAAAATCCAACATAGCTATATATATATATATATATATATATATATATATATATATATATATATATATATATATATATATATATATACCGTGAGTACACGTGGATGAAAATGTGTAGACGCCACAAAAAACAGTAAAGATAAAAACAACAGTAAATTTTGTTTTCTGAATTTACATTTAATTGTAAAATTTCATTTAAAAAAAACAATATTTGATTAAAAATGTTTTGTGTCCCAGAATAAAATTTCTCTGAATATTAAAGTATTACTACCATAAACTTCCAAGACAAAATGTAGTTATTTCTGCATCTATCGTCAGGTGTTCTGGGCAAAGTCTCTCAGTTCACCGTGAACAGTTTTTGTGGTGTTTCAAACAAAATATGTCAAGTCAAACCAGCAGTATTTAATTGGCATAAGAATCTGCAATGTCACTCCAAAAGGTTGACGAGGTGAGTAGCGGCATCAATCTGTCTAGAGACATCAGGAGATTTACCCTGAAAATAATTAAAAAGAAAAAAAAGTTACTCAGAGAGCAAATCAAATAAAATAAAGCAAAAGGAGTAGAGTGATATGCTCCGCTTGTATGATACTACAGGCTAGTGTCATTACTAAATGTAGGAGTGTTGGTGTTGGTCTTCTCTCCTTGGGCCCTGCCAAGTCACCGATGCCAGAGTAAAGAAACCAAATTCCTGCAATTAATTACTTGAGACAAGCTAAGAAACTGTTATCATTACTCAACATAGACATGTTGCAGAGTGAAATAATATCTGTTCAGCTGGCACTCACACATTTGGTTTGGCTATCTTGAAGTACAAAAAAAAAGTGTTTCAAAGAAAAAAAAACTAAACCAAATTTTTTTGTGTGTGATTTCCTTTTGATAATCCAATTTTCTATTAAATTTAGATGCATTTTCCCCTCTTTTTCCTGAATTTGAAAAAATGGTTATTTCAAAATTTCAGAAAGTGCAGTTTATTCAGAGCCAAGGCATATTCTCCAGTTACCTATCTGTTTCTTATTCTTTAGCCAATTACATTTTATTATCAGGCTCTGAACTGTCAGGGTATATAAATTGTGTCACTCAATTTTTTTTTCTTTTAAACTGAACCTTTGCATAAATAAAGCAATGGTCTGTTGCTTGTGAAGTTTGATAGGCGCACACAATGTGACTATAGGGATTTCAGGATGTGGGATCAAGAGAGATGGGTTGTGGTTGAAGGATTTTTATAGAATTCGATTAGTTTACAACTAAAGCGGCTGATGTAATTAAAACGTAGGTAGTAAATGAGCTGTAGACTTATGTATCAGCACCAATACTGTGCACTACTTTGTTACTGCACATTAAAAATTTTTTTTGGGTCAACTTGACTCCTAATTATAGTGTTTCCTGATTTAATCTTATTTTGGGTGAATTACAGCGATTTTTTTTTCTTTTTTGCGGCTGAATTAAACTTTAAAGCAAACTGAACCAACCCATACAGAGTGGTTGGTCTTTTACATCTTAAAAACAAAATTTGCAATGCAATGAATTGATTTTGATATGGCCCCCCCCCCCCCCCCAAAAAAAAAAAAAAAAATATATATATATATATATATATTAAATAAAATACCTGAAACAAAATGCTTCGTTATGTGATGAATTAAGTGTTATTATTGTTATATTATTCTGTCTTAAATTTTTGTCTTTTGTTTTAAATCATTCAACATTACCTTTGTGTGAAATTTTGTGGCCCTACTGGCCAATTTTAAACAATCTGTTATTTGTACTCTACAACATTTACAAATAAAACATTTTTTGTTTTATTTTTTAAAATTGGTTGCTCCTAGTCTTCATGGACAAGTTATCTTAGCACTGATTCCAATATTTCATCAACTTTCCCAGTCAGCATAAACTTACCATCATAAGACTTGTTGATGACTGTCCAAAGAGTTGGCATCAGAAACATTTTAACGACTAACGCGTGGCAACTCAGGATTACTGATTAGGTCCACTATCACTGTATCAACAGCGTCTCAAATATTTAAACCTGCATATTGTTAACATGCTCAAAGTGATAAATGATACGTACAAGCATGCCAAAAATTATGTCGAAATAACAGAATTACATTTTTAAAAGCCAAACACAGCAGCAATCAGAAAAAATACTACAACAAACCTGTTATAGCAAGTGACCAAAAGTCAAAATAAAACTGGGCGTTGCTCACAAGTGTCAAATTTAATATTGGAACTAGAAATTGACACAGAAAATTTATGCGACTGCAACATATATACAAGCATTAAAAAGTCTACACTGCCATCAGAGTAAGGCAACATTATATGCAAGCTAACAATTATGCATGAAAATCAATGTTCCGAATCTAAATTTAGATGTCAAAATTGTTCACATGATGCTTAGATCTAGCCTAAAAGAAAATCATCTTCATAAAGTTGTAATTTTTATCTTCTTTCAGTAACATTTTTTTAACACTACACTTTTTTACAGAACCAGGCGATCATTTTAAAATCTCAAATAGCTTGAGGCAATTAAGATTTATTGATATTTATTTGTAATTCTTGACCCAAGATTCAGATCTTTTAATATTTATTGAGAAATTTATTTGTAATTCTTAACCCAAAATTCAGATCAATCAATTATACAATTTATAAAAATGTGGGGAAAAAAGGCAAACAGGGCTTTTCAAAAAATGCTTAATGTGTTTACCGTTTTTATATCTGAGGCAACACTAACATAGTTTCATAGTTTTCATTTACATATTTTACTCTAAATATTGGTTGAGAAAGTAGAGTAGAATGGATCCAGAAAATCTATATAATGCATCACAGCCGTTTTGAATTAGTCAGATATTGCATATCGTATAAAGCAATTCGAAAAAAAAATTGATATACTTTTTTTTCAAACTTTTAAAAACCTATGCTTTAAAGGATAGTTCTTTCAGATTTCACCACTGTAAAGTTCAACGAAAGCCCTGAAGGTTTTTTTTTCCACACTGATAATATATTCAAAATCTGACTTTCGACGTGTTCAGACAGGTCTCAAGAATTATCAAGATCAAGACAGAGAGTGCGTATCATAAACTGTAAGAGACTTTTAGGGACAGTTCTTTCAAAAGAAATCATTTTATATTTTCAGTGTAGAGTTGGTTAGAGATCTCATGAACAGATACAAATCATATTTATTATATTTACAATGTAATGCTATTAAGATTTTAAGTGAGAGGCATCTATGCACCAGTGTATAGCGAACTTATTTATTGCTTCAAGCCCTGCCACAGGCACCCCGGCCTCTGAGAGGCCCCAAAAGCCTGAGATCATCGTAATGTAAACAGGATATACTCAAAGACCTCAGTTACAATCCATCTTTGACATTAAATCGTTTTTACATGTGTGGGTTTTCATTTCCCTACTGATCCTCAAAATTCTAGAATAGGTTCACATTAGGCCTAGATCTAGATATCGAACTACCAGATGACTGGGATGGGACTTCACTGGAAGTGCCGCACCTTAGATCTTTATCTAGAACGATATTATTAATCTAGATTAGATAGGTGCCGAATGAAGGGAAGGCGTACTATGTGTCTAGAATACAGTACAAATCTCTATCCAGGCTTAGATTCTTTCGATTTCACAATCAACGGCAATCTAGGTTTCAATTCAATACTACAGTTCAAGAATGATCTAGATAACTTAACATCTGGTCTATACTCAGACCTAGCTCTAGATCTTTAGGCGAGTTTCTTGTTTAGGGCGCAACAGTAGTTTAGTTGGATTGATATCTAGATCTAAATATTTCGGCTGAAGCAGGAATGGGGCCAAGAAAAAATTTTAACTAGGCATATGACTGATTCTCTCTTGACTCTTAGCACAAAGATATATCATTATCTGTCTATAAGCAGTTTAAATCCATATTTCACATTGCAGACCTACGATATATGCCTAGAATCAAGATAGAGCCTATGCCTACACCGAAGACTGATTGTCTACTCCTTTTTGGCCTAGACTATGCCTTTTCGAGCCCTCTGGTCCAATGGCTTAGGGCATTGGCCGAAACCTTGTTGTGAAGTCAGCTGGCTTGGCCTTCATCTAGGCCACACATTCTAAACTTTTTTATATATAAAGATTTTTAACACAGTTGATCCGCAATGATCCTAGTGAACACAAGTTTCTTTACGTTCATAACAAATAATAATCGCATTCACTTCTCGATATCGAAGGCAGTTTTTTTTCTTCCTCCATTTACAGAATTCCTTGATTGGCTATGCAATAAAATAGGATTGTGCTGTAGTGCCAATACCGATGAATAAAAAAGGACAAAAAAAAAAAAAAAAAAAAAAAAAAAA
>BLXT01003749.1:792825-802966 GCA_019648995.1 Plakobranchus ocellatus | reverse complement strand
GTAGTAGTAGTAGTAGTAGTAGTAGTAGTAGTAGTAGTAGTAGTAGTAGTAGTAGTAGTAGTAAATTGGAGGTTTAGACCCCCCTTGCTTTTCTCTACATCCACGTTCCTCGTATAAACAGAAAAGCCTTACTTCGGGAAGACTGGGAAATCTTTGTGTGTGCCGTAGCTCGTTGTCAGAGTCCGAAAAAATGAACCAGCCGCGTTGAAAGTGAGATCATCTCCAAGATTCAACGAAGTCCACTCTCCATAGGGTTTCGATATCAAATGAAACCACCTCTTGTTCTTCATGGGCTTCACTCTGAGATATCTCTGGTTTGGAGAGATCGCAAAAGAAAAGATCAGTTGTTTGTCTCACAAGATTTGGTGTGGCCGTCTTCTGTGTCAAACACTTCGTTTACTTCAAGGTGACCTCAAGCGTTTTTGTGTCGCAGTGAACATCCTTGTAGAGTATCAGGGTAACTCGCTGCTAACAACTGAGCCACAACGGCTGCGCTTCATAGTGTGCAAAACTATAGGAGTGCAAGGGTAGGTGGTGGACTTTGGAGTAAGGGGTGGAATAATCTGTGGAGGAGGTTAGCCATTTTAAAGCCCAAAAAAGACCATGTCCTGTCCTTTTACAATGGAGATGAAATTTATTTTAGGCCATTAGCTGTTCTTAGGTCTTGTAAGAGGGGGAGGAAGTTGTGTCACTCTGTTGCATTGTGTGCTTTTATATTTTATATCACTTGCCCAAGTTACCCAGCTCAGCATACTATGTTTCCTCTGATTTGTACCACATAATCGCTGGATTATTGTTAAAACGCTTGTTTTGGTCTCTGCTACCATTTCCTTTTTAGATCAAACCTTTCTTACCTTTCCATATTTTTAGTACGTAGCTTCTGGACTTCTGAGTGGAAGTATTTCAATTCCCTCTTATCGATCGTTTCCTCTTATGTGTATAAAAGCATGTTTGCCCGTTCAAATGAATGGGAATGGAAAAGACATTTTCCTGAACCGATCTTTGCACAGCTTTAATTGTTTGTGGAACATAATCTACCTCTCTTAGTGTCGCATTTAGTAATATTTTCTTCAGCACATAAATCAAGGTTTTCCTTAACCTATATGTGCTGAAAAATGTCTTATAAAATTAGATCTTTAAGCAGATTTCTCTGAACCTGAACAGGACCATAATCTACCTAACTTGTGTATTCATGCAGTAAACAAAATGCAAAGAAAGTATTTTTGGTTCTTTTTTCAAATGAAAAGTCATGAACCAAAAGAGAAACCAAAGAATTAGCCACCCGAAATGTAGCCTTGTTCCAATGTATTTCTTGATTGAGAAGGAATGATCGTAGCTTTTGTAGCCAGGCAAAAACGGACATTTTTTCGCAAATGAAGTGAAAATCCCAGAGCAAAAATATAAACCAAACGAAGATGCTTTGCGAAAGGCAGCCTTAAAAAGGTTTAATTTTTAACTGAGGATCATTTCATGTCAGCTATGAATGGAGTTTTCATTCTATAACTTTGAAGGCTTGGGACTTGCAATGATTAATTAAAAATTAATCTAGCAGCTGCCATGATTGATTCAGTGTTTATGCCCTATGAACTCGAGATGCCATGTCCTTCACTCGGAGCAAAAGCAAGTCAAATGAAATCACTGTTATGTAACGAAACCTCAATTCAATTTATCCTTGTCTGAGCAGGAACAGGTCGCTCCTAAAGACAGAACATCTTGGAATGGAGGACGCAGAGGTAGTGAAAGTTCGCAATCAAGACATCATTTTCTGATCTAGATTTTGTTGCAATTCACTGTGATAATTTAAATGGGATGAAATACTTTGGAAATGGAAAAAGGCATGACTGTATAAGGAAAAATCATTCATGAATGCTTGGTATCAGAAAAAGGAGAAAAGGTCACCAAAAAAGAAGACAGAACACCCAGGAATTGAATTAAGCAAAAGTGGTGAAAGCTCGTGATCAAGATCCTATTTCAAGATCCTTATTTTGTTGTATTCAGTGCGATATAATTTAAATGTAGGCCTATACAAAAAAATACCACCGACTTAATTTCACTATTGCGATAAACAAATAGAAAGCTTGAGATGAATTTCCGCTATCCAGGTCTAGATCCAAAATTAGCCTATAAACTGCTGTTCATAGGGATCGCAATAAACTAAGCATAGATCAATAAATGATAAATTTCGCTCTAAAATATTGGATTGACAGTTTCTATTCAAGATCTAGCTTTTGTAGTAGCAAGCAATTCACTGCAATTTATATTTCAATGTAGTTATGAAAAATGGCCATGAGAATAAATTAGGCCTAAGAAAAAACTTCCACCACCTAATTTTCAATACGATAGATAGCAATAATGGAACGGAAAGCTTGAAATAAACTTTAAGTATTGAGATATTGATTTTAGAACTAAATAAATATCTAGGCTAGTATATTAATTTTGCTACCTGGTTTGCAATCATAATCTCAGTGTGGATCAACAATTTTAAGATAAGGCATTCTCTAAATTTCAGTATTCGGCGATACATAATCAGAGCCCTGGACTAAAATTTTAGGAAAGACTTGCTAAATTTTGCTTATATGGATCCTAATAAACGTAGATCTAGATAAGATTCTTAGTCCAACAATATCAAGATGATTTAAATTTATCAGGATTAAGCCCAGATCTAGATCTAGGTCTACCAGGATCTGTATCTAGATCTACATCTAGACTCTAGATTCTGATAAAATACTTGTATTCTAGATTTAAGATCAAACTTAGATGTTGATCTATGATTCAGATGGAACAATCTCTAAAGATCTAATCTAGAATCTAAATTTAGAGTCTAGGCTAAGCTGAATCTCCATCTCGATTCCATTTAACCAAACTCATAGATTTTTTTTTAATACTAGGCTTTAGGTATATATGTTGATTGATCTAGATCTATAGATTGCCAAGTTCTAGAATCTATATCGCTAAAAATTACTATTTGAGATCTTAATTTAGAATCCCACAAAATATAAAAAAGCTTGTGAAATGGATCTAAGAGCCAATAGATTATCTAAAAATTTGAGCCTGTAGATTTGGATTCACGGTCGACTTTCAATGAAGTATTGGCATTTGGAATAGCGGTATGGAGAGAGCATTAGAGCCCGTAGAGCATCACTTTTTCCTCTCAAACTCATAATTTATTAGACAAATGAATGTCAGTTTATTTACCCGCTTTATTTGAATAGGTGAATTATTATTTTTATATGATAGTTTGATGCTGCTTTAAATCTCTTTGTCATAGCCGCGGTTTCAAAACCTGGTTTGAAATTTTTGTGTGTGTGTGTGAATGTGCGCCTTTGTGTGTATGTGTATGTGTGATTGCCGAAAATAGGTTTTTTGAAATAAAAGAGTATATAATTTATTAAAATCAGTAAGTGTTTCTTGGTTTTTTATTTACTAAATGCGACACTAAGATAGGCAGATTTCGTTCCACACAAAAAATTAAGACTGTGCATAGAGCAGTTCAGGAAAAGATGTTGCACAAACATCAAGCCTAGATGTCGTAATGCCTTTATAATATGAATATATAATATATTATGTAAATGTAATCGATAGTACGTTGTGACGAGATGATTTCTTTTGTTCTTTTATTTGTCCAATCGATCCTCAAATTCGTTGCCAGAACCACCTCTTAGCCTGTCACTAGACTAGAAGTGTGTGTCCCGTCTCTGTCTCATCATCCGTAAGTAGCACGACCCCTCTCCAAAATCCGGCACAGGTTCTTCGCGATGCCCTGACATGAGACAGTGCATAAGCCTAGTAGTGAATTTGAAACCTTTCATAGATCACAAACCCGGTACGACATTTGAAATCTTTCAGAGAGTCATCTCTAAAAGGTCTCAAATTTTTCTCTAGATTTATGTACTGTCTCAAGGCATCATCAAGCTATTTCAGTTGTTATGTTCCCTTGTTTTCCTATACCGTAAACATATTGCTCTTTGTCTTATAGTGTACAAATTCTTCTTTTATTTGTCACATGACCTATGACGGGATAGAGTGGACACTATTTTAGTTTTAGTTTAATTGTAGTTCATGTTAGTTATCAACGTTTTCAATATTAAAGAACTCCTTCTTGTAGGATATATATATACCCTGATGATTTTAGCTATCGTTGATACTCTGTGGCATATAATATGACTCTGATATATTTTGCATTCACGTTTTGTCCTGTCAATTGTTCTGCTATGTTCATTCTGCTCTATTCATGAATGTGATGACGTTGGGATAGCCACGATGTACCGTTAACTTTCATTCAAAATAAATTGGTCATATTTCTGACTCTACACCTTTGAAGTCTGAATTTCTCACCAATTGATCTCTTTAGATTTTAAACAGATAAAAGTATAGCATAAATCTTTACCTATTTCTTTTTACATTTTACAGAGCTTGCTGCGCTTATTCTGCTACCTTATTGTTTACATTTGATCCACGTTTCGGTTGGCTATGACATTATGTATCACGTAGTTTAAAAATTGAAAGCATGGAGAGTGTTGCTGTTTGAAATGGCTGATTATATTTGTCACTGTGGGAAGTTTTGTTGTAATCCTTGAATGTGATAAATTATAAAAATTAAAGTTTCCAATCTGGTTATCTTTTTTGGAATTGGAATGGTATAAGGCGTATCATTTGGCATCTGCTTTCACTACTGCATGGCCGATGGATGAATACTTCCTCTTCTTCCATCTCCCGTCTTTAGATCTCGAAGTCAAAATTTGTGGCGTAGATTTTTTTTTAACGTGTTTTTCTATCTTGCCTTATCCTTATTTCACAGACTAGTGACGGGCAGACACAGCACATTATTTTTCAACATTGGATTCCTCGCTATGAGGCTGAATTTGCTATCTTTTGAAAATATAATGGGCTCAATTTTGACTATTTAGGCCAAGGTGTAAGGCTTAATCTATGTCAGTCATCTTCGCCAAAAGAAATACAATATAGCGTAAAAAACGACGTTAAAAAAAAGAAACAGGGTCCATATGGAAACTTTTTTTTTCGATATTTTTTTTCTTCTTTTGTTAAAGTCAGAAGTAAAGAATTCCTGAATGCGGAGTTTGATCACCAGAACGTTCTTATAGGTATACAACAAACCTCTGTCTAAACCTGCTTACTCTTAAATCGTAAACCAAATTGCCTCCCTTTTCAATCAAAATGGCCACTCGAATGTAGCCTGCGGGCATCATGGCTGGCACTATAGTGAGTTTAGTTCTCCGCATGTCCACTTCACACGGCTCCGGGGATTGGAGCGAAAACAGTTCGGCCAGGTCAATCTGCACAAGATGGATAGGAGAGTGGTGAGGGGAAGGAGAGTGGAGGGAGGTCTGAAGCAGCTTATGGTGCGTTTTATTACGATTAACTTTCAATATTCTTGCAGAAAGCAGAAAAATCCCCATTGATCTATATGAAACTTAATTAAATTTTAGAGATGTGATAGAGGGAAAAAAATATCCTAGTCAAAGCATAATATATTTATTGTAAACATGCAACTGAGCAACGGTTGCTCATCGGTAGGACAGCTGACTAACATATGGGAGATCTGAGGTATCGAATCCCAGTCCGGGTGAAAATAATTTTCCATAGCTCCTCTGTATCCACCCAGCACTAAATGGGTAGCTAGGTCTCTTAAGACGTGGCAAAAGTAAAAGCAGCAAGAAAAGCAATGGCAAACTATCTTAGATTGCAGTAAGCCAGGAGCAATCAGGACCCTACTCATGGTTTCCTTATGGTTTGATCAGGCATGGAACTTATTTTTTTAGAGTCATACAACACATCATGGTGATGACGGGAAGCGTCGGTGAGCGGTGAACAAGTTTGTGCTCACTCTAGCCATGTGGTTGCTACGTAATACCGGAAACGGTCGGAAACGACCGGAAACAGCCGGAAACGGCAGGAAACGACCAGATAGAATATACACAATGGTGCTACGTAATACTGGAAACAGTCGGAAACTGTTGATGGGATGGGTACATTTTATTTTTTTACAAAGGCAGTGATAATTTTTCTCAACAGTTCATTAAAAAAAATATATGTACAATATTCTATCTGGTCGTTTCCGGTCGTCTCCGGCTGTTTCCGGTCATTTCCGGTCGTTTCCGGCCGTTCACGGTCGTTTCCGACCGTTTGGGGTTGTGGAAGCATTGAGCCCATAGGGAGGTAAGACAGCGTAGCGCTATGGGTAGTAAAGACAGCATAGAGCTATGGATAAGTAGGACAGCGTAACGCCATGGGTAGGCAAGACATCGTAACGCCATTGATAGGTAAGAAGCCTAGCGCCATGGGTAGGTAAGACAGCGTAGCGCCATGGGTAGGTAAGACAGTGTAGCGCCATGGGTAGGTAAGACAGCGTAGCGCCATGGATAGGTAAGACAGCGTATCGCCATGGGTAGGTAAGACAGCGAAGTGCCAAGCACCACAAAATGCAGAGATTGCTAAAAAAATCATCTGATTGATATATTTTGTTTGGTTTTGCGTTTTCTTTTTGAAGTATCCAAACATGTAAAGATTATCTCCTTGCATCATTCTGTTCATTCATTGTTGTTTACTTTTGGTTTACAAATAGCTCGCCTCCTCACCTGATATACAACAAGGCACTAAAACATTTTTCGGTGTGGTTTTTTATTGATTCCCGTTTGGGCATTTCAAGATAGCTTTTAAAATGCCCGGCACCATATAGAAAGGATAAAGCCCAAGTGAATCTGGTGGTGACTTAATATTGAAGCTAACACATTATTTTTTTAAACCAAGGTTGCGTAAGACACACGTCTTAACTTAAATTATAAGGCGTCATGTGAACTATATACAACGGTAAATAAGTAATATTTAGACAAATACCACAGATGTAATTGGTTTAGTTATACATGTTCGAAGTGTTCAGTTTTCCTAGAATTATTGTATGAAAATAAAGCCAAAATAATAATAATAATAATAATAATAATAATAATAATAATGGCTGTAAAGTTGAAACATCAAACACTTGCTTTGATTTTCTGTTATGTATAAATGAGTAACAATGGTATTCGTATATCGAATGGATTACAGTATCAGCCAAATATTTAACATTACCGATACTGTAGTTCATTTGTCAAGGAAAGTTAAAGCTGAAGCTCTATTGAGCGGCCGGTTATGACTGAACACTGAAACTTATAACACCATTGTCAATGTTGAATTGTGGTGAGCGGCCTGTTGCGCCCAGCTGTAGTGTACACTGAAACTTGTAACGCCATTACTTCCTACAGTAAAGACGGAAGCTGAAGATAGTGGCTGGTCAATCCAGCTATACTCCACACTGAAATTTGTAACACCATTTCTTCCTACAGTTAAGGCTGAGGCTGTAATTAGCGGTCTGTTACGCCCAGCTATACTGTACACTGAAACTAACTTGTAACGCCTTTAATTCCTGTAGTTTAGGCTGAGGTTGTGGTGAGCGGCCTGTTAAGCCCAGCTATACTGTACACTGAAACTTGTAACGCCATTACTTCCTACACGTTAGACAGAGGCTGTAGTCAGTGGCTGATCACCACAGTTATACTTCACACTGAAACTTCTAGCAACATTGACTTTCTAAAGTTATATGTAAGGCTGTGATTAGCGGCCGCTTACTCTCAGTTACATTTTACACTGAAACTTTTAATCTTTTATTTTCTCTGTCAAGATCGAGACGAGTCTTCACCTCCCCAGCCAAATTGTCCACTGGGCACCAGAGGGTCCCAGGCAGGTTGTTGCGAAATAGCTTCATTGTGTAGACATAGCCAGGGATCGGATTGGATAACTGTTGTCAGAACGAAATGAATGAAAAAAGAATTTCGGTGTTTGGATATTTTATAAAGGAAAAACAGATGAGAAAAAGGGGAAGGCAAAGAAAGTAGAAAGATAAAGAAAAAGAAGAAAAACGAAAAGTTAACGAAAGCAAGAGGGAAAGAGTGAGAGGGGAGAGAGAGAGGAGAGAGAGAGAGAGAGAGAGAGAGAGAGAGAGAGAGAACAAGCACATTGCCCGATAGAGAAAGGACACGAGAGATAAACTAAATGAGAAAAAAGAGGGAGAAGTTACCATGTGATAAAAAGAAAGAGGGACAGAGAAAGAGAGAGAGAGAGAGAGAGAGAGAGACAGACAGACAGACAGACAGACAGACAGACTGAGAGGGATGGATGCGTAAAACTTAGGTGAGATGCAAACAAGGTTGTCTTGAAAATATCTTTTTCTCCGGCTACCTTGGAATACTTTCACTGAATGTGAAAGGAAGAAGAGAAAAAGAGTGAACTTGAAAGAAAAAAGGAAATACAAAGAGAAAAGGAGAAAAAGATTAAAAGAAGGAAGAGAAAAAGAAAGCGAAACAGAGAGAGAGAGATAGAGAGAGAGAGAGAAAGAGAGAGAGAGATAGTTAAAAAGAAGCACAAGCGCAAGATAGAGAGGGAGCAAGGGAGATGAACAAAAAGAGGAGAAACAGAGAACGGGACATGAACGAGAAAGAGAGAAACAAGGATTGACTTGCATAAAACTCAGGTGTGGTGCAAATAAGAAATGTTCAAAATACTGTTTCTTAAAATATCAACGATCAGACGAGCTTTGAATATTTTCACACCGCTTGGTTTTCCGGTGAAAAGTTGAACCAAATGAGCCAGAAAATAAGGAAAGAAACAAATTAATAGATAGAGCCCACTGCCATGCTGATTTAATGAAAGCATTGGAATTATAGTGGACATTCTTCTCCACAGATTATAATTTGATTTGATTCATGTTTCTATATATAGCTAGTAAAAAGGTGATCTCAGGTTTTCAGACCCTCCTTAGGCCAGATTGCTAGCGGCAGGGCTCGAACTCAGACAAAATGGTCGCTGCAAGGCGGGTTTGTCATCCATTGTGCCACCAACGTACCAGTTAAATGTTGTATAGATCAAGTCTAAGTGACTAATAAAAGCATTTTCTTCTAATTACTTGACAAAATTGGCCTTTGGTTAATCGGCATAATACGCAGGCTATTTATTATACAACAGTCTTTTCTCAATAACGCATGAATTGTTTCGAAACCATTAATAAAAGTAAACGCAAATTTCGCAACTTACCTGAATGGTCAGGAAGTCTCGCATGCTAACTATTGGCAGATTTGAATCGTTCAAAAGACGCACAGTTTCTGTTAATTTGGATTACAATATTGACATTGCCGCTTATCATTCAATGAAATTGGAGTTTCTGTCATCATATAAGGCGAGCGAAAGTTATAATTTATATAGTTCCATTCCCTGAAATTATGTTACATCATCTAAACCTCTTATAAGCTACCCCATGCTTTAAAATCCATCTTGGAATGTTTAAAAAGTAAGAATGTATGTGTGGTGCTGAAGAAGTTCAGAAATATTAGAATAGCAAGAACAATAATCAAAAATAACAACGGAGATAAGCGATACAGCATCTATAAAATACATATCTCTTCTCGTACATTATATTAAAAAGTCGTTTGAAAAACAAAACAACATAATTATGTTTTCCTTCTTTGATATTATGGTTGAAATTTCTTCATAATAAAGTTTGAACCTAAAACGTATTAAACCTAAGAGAAACGCACAACGGTATTTTTCTCCAAGATTTGCGACCCAATGATGTATTTTGTGTTTACTGATGTAGGGCTTTTAGCCGCGTTGGGTTGGACAGTGACAGCAGGATCGAACCTTAGGTAAAAAGCCCTGCAAATATCAGTGTACGCTCACAAACAATTCTACCACCAACAATCACCAACAATGACAAGAGCATATTGAAGGACAGGCGGAAATTTCGCCAACTAATTGTTCTTGCGTCATCAAAGAACACAGCAGGTTTACTCTCACTGCTCTATGATATCCAGCAGAAATATCACGAGACTGGGGTTTACTCTCACTGCTCTGTGATCTCCAGCAGAAATATCACGAGACTGGGGTTTACTCTCACTGCTCTATGATCTCCAGCAGAAATATCACGAGACTGGGGTTTACTCTGACTGCTCTATGACCTCCAGCAGAAACATCACGAGACTGGGGTTTATTCTCACTGCTCTGTGATCTCCAGCAGAAACATCACGAGACTGGGGTTTACTCTCGCTGCTCTATGATCTCCAGCAGAAACATCACGAGACTGGGGTTTACTCTG
>BLXT01003749.1:718671-730577 GCA_019648995.1 Plakobranchus ocellatus | reverse complement strand
GTAGTAGTAGTAGTAGTAGTAGTAGTAGTAGTAGTAGTAGTAGTAGTAGTAGTAGTAGTAGTAGTAGTAGTAGTAGTATCATATAATTATACTCTATGCAACATACAGATTCACCTTCGCCTTTCTATCTAACTCTATGTAAGAACGCGATCACTCTCTTACTTTCAGGCTCCACGCCCTCAGGGGGAGGCGGGGGGTGAGCTGTTGGGTCAATGATGACCGACTCAATGAGGACAGGCAGGGACTGGTGTGTGCCTGGGTGAGCGAGCAGACACATCTGCAGCACTGTGTCCAGGTAGCTGATCCACTTGCCGTCCCATCTGATGTCTGTGTCTCGACCTGGACCGTTTCGGAGCAAAGAAAGAAATATGAAGGTTTTCTTGCCTAAACAAAGCAAGGAACGAACATTCAGGCCAAGAGTTTCCCCATCTATTGAGACAGTGAAAGGGGGTGTCGGTTTTTTTTTTAATTTTAGTATGAATTTATGATAATAAATAGGGTTGCCATCTGCTCTAACTTTCAATTCCCTCGCTGACACAAGACAATCAGATTGCTCTGCTCACAGAGTATTATAAAAATTAAGTGGGTCCAAGGACATTCCCAATATCGGAAAACCAGCAGTAGAGTCCTGATTGTTCTGGCATATGGCAGTATGAGGTAGTTTGTAATTGGTTACCTCGCCACCTTCATTTTTGCCAGGTATTAAGAGACCTAGCTACTCATTTAGTGCTGGGTGAACACAGAGGAGCAATGAAAAATTGTTTTGGCCCGCACTGGGATTCGAATCTCGAGCCTATCTGACCAAAAAGAGGGAAAAAATCCAAATTGAAAGAAGAAATGAAAAGCTTCATAACAAATGATATATTTGCACAATACAAACTCTCTCTCTCTCTCTCTCTCTCTCTCTCTCTCCCTCTCCCACTCCCTCCCTCTTCTCCCTTTTTCCTCTAAATCACCGTGTTATGGTTGTACAGTAACTAGGTTCATATATGAGAGAATAATACAAAAGCTGAGTACTGCTCTCCACACAATATAGCATTTTTAACATTCTATAACTCTCAGCGCTGTAGCTCATCTATTCATCTATTCATCGCTTCAGTTGATAAACTGATGTGTCCTAGTGGTAGAAATAATGGACTAAAAAATTATTAATCATTTTTTTTCAGTTATTAATTTGGAATTTGAATGAAAATGGTCATATCTTCGTGCACGGATCTTCTCATTACCATCAACATATACGTGACATGTTAACATATTAGTACACACGAGCTGTATATTCACTATTTCAAGCTATGGTTTAACATCTAATGATTGGACACTTACCGTCAATGCTGGCTCTCCTAATGCCCTGGAAATAGTGGCCGTACTCGTAACCTCGGAGGATCAGCTCCCGGTATACCTCGTTATGAGCAATCACCTCTGTGGCGGCCTTTAGAGATAGAAAAATATAGAAATACCTCGTTACTGGTAATTACCACTGAGGCGGGCTTCAGAGGCAGAGAAAACATATTATTGGTAATCATCTCTGTCACGTGCTTCAGAGACAGAGAAAGCATAGAAACCTCGTTACTGATTATCATCCTTGTGACCAACCTCGGTATTGAAAAAAAAAAAGAAAAGAGAGTCATTGGTAATTTTCTGAGTGACTGACTTCAGAGACAGCGAGTCAGGCACCTTAACGTAATCTGCTTTGAGGAAATTAAATACGTTTACAATAAAACGCCGGATAGTTTGGTTGTAAACGTGAGGCCAGACTATTATTTATGTCATGTGATAAATGACTCTTGTCTCAAAGCCTAAGCGATGTCATGGCGGGGGTAAACGTGTTGACAGCGTGATTACCAATTGCTGCGCCCGAATACTGTAAAATACAAACTCCACCAACTGACCTTCCCATCCAGAACTGTCCCTTGCTTGAGGTGTTGGTCAGTTTCTAGGAGTGGGTCATCAGATGTGGTGATCACGCCGGAGGAGAGCAGGGAATCGTTGTCTCTGACCTGGAACTCGCCAGTGATGGGCATCACGCTGACAGAGACTGTGCTGATTTCTGGAGGGGTGGAAGGAAAAGTTCAGAATAATAGTGATAATCTAGTGCATGTCAAGGAGAAACAAGGCAAGGAGAAATACTGGATTCCATGTAGAAAGCCTCGCACCATCCCACACCACAGAACATTTATTTTTGCCCCACAACGAAGAACATACCTTTTGCTCCACAACTCTGAACACACATTTTGTCCCACACCATAGAACACACATTTTGTCCCAACCACATAAGATACATTTTGTTCCACACTACAGAACACACATTTTGTCCCATACCACATAAGATACATTAATTTTTGTCCCACACCACAGCACACACATTTTGTGCCACACTACATAAGATACATTTTGTCCCACACCACACAAAACACATTTTGTCCCACACCACATAATATGCATTTTGTCCCACACCACACAAAACACATTTTGTCCTACACCACATAAGATACATTTTGTCCCACACCACAGCACACACATTTTGTCCCTTCCACTGAGCTCTACCCCTTTCTTCACCAAACCGTTCACGTACATCATCTCATTATGACCTACTTGATGGGTTCAGGAACAGAGCCTGATGGATCTGGACATTGGTCAGCTGGACTCGCATCTGCTCAAACTCCACGCCCTTGATGCTGGCCAAAGTCTTCCAGGCGAGGACCAGAGTCCCTGTAGCAGGAAACAGAATGCGTCCATCGACTTCGTGGTCAGCCTAGGTGGACAGTTCCAAGTCGAAATAGGTAAGGGTGGGCGGGATGAACTCAGGATAAGGGAGGAGAAAAAGATATTTTGGGTGCAGGGGGAGGGGGAAGATAAAAATATGACTAAAAAGCAGGGGATTTCTTTCGTTGGGGAGGGGGGGGGATAATATAATTGTGATTATAATGGTGAGGAATGTAGTCAAAGTGATTGAGGTACTTTTATGAAAATTTACATTAATATTTGGACGTCTTTTTCTGCCTCTGGATCTGCTACTCTTAGTTGTCCAGAATGCAAGTTGATGCCCTATATAGAATCCAAATCCCAATGTCCCAAAATTAGCAAATATCGTTATAAATTGTTTTGGTCGTGATGTTCCAAGACAATTGCAGAGGGAAAACTATTAAATACAAGTTTAGTTGGGTTTTTTTAGTCCATTGGTCTCCTAGTTCTAACGCGAAGTGCATATATTTAATACGCTTGAGGTGCTAACTTGGATAACAAACAGTTAGAACTTCATAGTTTAAAATCCATGATACACAGCTCTGGGTCATACAGGTTCATAATGGGTGTTATTACCGTAGGGCCTGATGTTAAAGATGAAACTCAAGAGATTAAGAGGGAGGGGCGAGTAGGAGAGGAGCGGGTGGAGGATAGTGTGGATGTTCCACTGAAGTTTGGCTAAGCACAGAATGTGTTTAAATGGCTTTCACGGAAACAGATAGGATGAAGGGGGGTTTTTGGTGCCTTATTTTCCAAATGGAGTGATGGATAAACATAATATTTTCTATGTGGTGCGGTACAGGGAGGAAAAAAAAAGACACTCACGAGGTATTTGTCTGGCGAGTCATCTGAGATATCAATGTCAAATGTGTTGTCAGAGGAGGAGCTGGTCGTGTAGTCAAATTCTTCCACTAATGGGACTCTCCACGGGATGGAGTGGTCCCACGCCTCGGAGATCACATTGCTAAGCATGGGCGTCTGACTGGACACCGGAAACTGGACAGACGGGTACAGGCTGAGAGGGTTCAAGGGCACACCGTAAGCATAGCACCTGGGCAGAGAGGAGAAATAGTGAAAATGTCAGTAGGAAATTTGTTTGCAGTATCAGTGTGACGAAATTGGCTGTTATAAGTGAGTCTAGATCTAAATTCTGAACGGCTGATCGTTTAATCTAGCTTTGTATACTGGTAATATTCTGTCAAATTTTAAATAAGCCTCGGTTAGGTGTGGGTAAACTTAACAATACTAATACTATTTTAGCTTTTTTTTAGATCTAGATATTTCTAGAGGTTCTAAAAGGTTTCATAATATTGTTTAGAGGAAGTTGTTGATTTTTAACGAAGAGACCAGATAAGCTTGGAATGCCACATGAAACTTTCGGAGAAAGTAGTTCGAGAGATCCCTGAGAGATAGACCGCTGATGTTAGTGTTACCTTCGTGTTCGAAATTGTTCTTTTCTTGAATAAATAAAACAATTTTTTTTAAAATATTTTTAACAAAGTTTAAAATGATTTCCGTTCCTTAGTCTATTCTGAAGAACATGTCACAAGCATTGTTCGGCTAGACCTACAACTGATTAGCATAAAGCCAGTCATGACAGTCAGAAGGATATAAAAGTAAACGTTAGGTGTGGCATCGAATTGGATCTAATTATTAAACATATATTATATTTGGTTCATAAACGCAAATAATAATGCTTTTCAGAAACCTTATGTTTTTCATAAATATATGCTTCTCATTAATGCTTTTCGTTCCTAAACGCATGCTTTTCATAAATGTGTGATTTTCACAAATTCGTATTTCTCAATGTGTGCCCCCTCATTAATGCGTGTCTCTCAATATATTCTTCTCATCTATTCGTGTTTCGTAATATATGTCAAAATTTTGAAGAATCACAGAATGAAAAAGTATGAACTGTCTTACTTTCCGAGAGCGGCGAAGAAGTACTCGAGGTTGTTGTCGTGTTTCCTCTTCTGCAAGCTCACGCTGACGCAGTCACTGCCCAGCGTCTTCCTGATCACCGACTGCAGCAGACCTGAGGGTGCGATCTCGATGGCGATAGCGTTAGAGGGTACCTGAGTGGAAGAGTGGGGAGGGAGAGATGTAGGAGGAATTAAAAAAAAAAACAATTTCAATGGTTCTAACGTTAGAGGGCACCTAAGAGCGGAGAGACGCAGAAAGGGATACAATGGGAATAAAACAAGATAATAAAGGCAAAGAATGGAGAGGGCGCTGCCCAATAAAATCCCAGGGGAAAAATTATAATTTGAAAGACGTCATGATTGATTCCAGAGGATTAGCCAATACTCTGGTAGATCCCAAAGGGAAAGTAGAATTGATCATCTGCAGTGCGTTGAATAAAGAAAATTTAATCAGAAGCTCGAAATACAAGAAGTGGATGAATTTTGAGTGAAGAGGAGGATGAGGATACGTAAAGCACGTAGAGGTAAAATAATTGTGACCTTGAGTGAGGAATCATGTACTGCTTACAAGCAAGCAGGCAATTGTTTTTGACTGTGTTACTAACCGGACTTGGTAGGAAGGAGTTTTGTATTCAAAGCTCCACAAACACAGCGGCAGGAGACTCACCTTCTGCAAGCCTTCATAGAAGAAAACGGGCGAGAGCAGATTGTTGGCATGGTAGTTAGCGCCCGCGTTCTGTGCCAGTGGTTCGTCCCATCTGTCCTCAGGTATGGACGTTGAGATCCACCTCTTACTCCTGGGTTTGGGGATGATTTCCTACAGGAAGGGGAGGGGAAAAGGAGAGAGGGGGGTGAAAATATAAATGATAGAAAAGTTCCAAACGCTTCAAAGATATTGATACTGTTGTTGTTTTTTTTTGTAATCAATTAGACGGCTTATGTTTTTAAAGGACAAGAATCAAATTAAAAAGAAAATGTACCTTAGATTGTATCCAATGGTGGCAACAAATAAAAAAAAGACATGTAGGCATTTAGAACAACTCAAATCTGAAATATTGAATAGTGAAACCAATGTGGTGTCATTGGAATATTATTGTATTTTCCAGGAATACAATCTTGCCCCAAAAAATTAGGTTCTTCTTCACTCATTAATCATAAAGAAGCAAAAGTACTTTAAACTTGAAAGACTAGGGGAAATTGCTATATAGCGTGTTATCAGGAAAGTCAAAGCAATAGAAATTTAGGGATACAGACTTTCAGGACTTAATGAGAATAATAATTTCTAAGGCAGATTGGATTATAAATTTTTTTCGCCTAGCCAATCCAGAACAATGTGATCCCAAGTAGTCGGGTCCTTCATCAGATCAAGTCACGACAGAATGGTCCCTGCAGGTCTGGGGCCGAGTTTCCTATCCAATATGCCATCAACGACCCCGTTTCTAAGGTAAATTGGATAACACATGATGAAGTTTACATAAAGTAAGAACGCCATTATCCGCCACAGGTAGGCAGATGGTGATGCTAGCTGAGGATTGACTGGCTTCCTCAAGCCTCAACGCGCTGAAATCTAATGTAAATGTTCGAATCATCATGAAGCCAGACTACCTTCTCCAAAGCCTTCCTGAGATGCACGGACAGATCCTTCATGAAGTGAGAGTGGTAGGAGATGTTGTTGCTGTTCACCTCCTTAACCACGATGCCCTCATCCTTGAGCTCCTGTAGGAACTTGGTCATCTCTTTCTCCCCACCTAAAAAAGTTGTGCACAGATAAGTTTGAAATGTAGTTCTAGAAGTGCTAGGGCTGTAGAGGTAGGAGAGAATTAAAGAGCCCTACACGTCACAGTTTATCGTAGCCTAAGTTCTGGTAAGACCTTGTACTGATGGATCAGAGGTACTAATAGTGGTATCGGGCATCCAAATGTAGAGCATTATTTCAGTAATCTGACACGCCACATAGTATCTTAGTCCAAGTTCTGGCAAGAACTTAGACTATTGGGTCAGATGCACTAATAGTAGTATCGGGCCTGCAAATGTAGGCCAGACTGAGGAAGTCCTCACAGGTGAGAGCTTATCGTAGATTAAGTTCTGGTAGGATCATACCCAGAGAGATAAAAATGTTAAAAATTTGAAAAAGATTCTTTGGTAACGATTTGCAATAGAAGAGCATTTTTGTATGGAATACGACTATCCGTCATTATGCGGCGATTTTAGGATTTAGGAAAAGGATGAAGAAGACTGAGAGACAGAGAGATAGACACATAGACACACATAATGTTAGAAATGGAGAAGACTGGAAAGAGAGAGTGTGTGTGTGTGTGTGTGTGTGTGTGTGAAAAAGAGAGATAGAAGACATGAGAGAGAAAACAGAGGAGATAGAAAAAGACACAGGAGAATAGGTGTGTCTGTGTGACAGTGAGGGAGAGAGAAAAAGAAAGAGAGAAAGAGGGAGGTGGATTGTTGCATTATTGATCGTTGATTTATGTTCAGTTTACCATCGAACTGAGATTTTTAGAGTAAAGACTGGGCAGAAAGACAAGTTAATTTGGTGTATGGAAACATTCCCTTCAATAGGCTTTTCTCGCGTAGCACCCATCCTTAACTGTCTCCTGATAATATTTTCAAAGAAATTGGTGTTTATAAAAATTCTGACGTCAGCCTATCGTAAAATTGTACATAAAAATTATTGAACAATTCCACACGTACAATAACAAAGATTACGAGTGTTTCTAAATGTCTCATTTTGAGGTATTGATTATTTTTACATTGTTTCTGCTTCTGCGATAACACATTTATGTAACAAATGTTCGTTGTCTTATTTTAATCTCCACCATTTTTACCTCAAAAAATCTCTTCAAGTTTTGAACATCTTTCACTTCTGTAAATAATTTTCTGTCCCGTTATAAGAGTCTGGTTATTCTCTATTTGACTATATGAGAGATTAAATTGCTTTCTGCTTTGTTCTTCCATAAGACTCGTGAGAACTTAGGCGACGAAGATTATTATAGAACACACACGTACCTGAGATGGTCACGCTGTCCTGGCTGTTGTGGCAGGCGGCAACGACACCTGGTGGGCAGCGACTCTTGGCATCTTCCCAGGTCATCTCTGAGTGTGGCCAGAGAGATAGACATATTATTCTTATAAAGAAGATCAGTTTCAAGTCATCGAGGAAATTGGGGAAGAGGACGAGGAGGAGGAGAAGGAGAGAGAGAGAGAGAGAGAGAGAGAGAGAGAGAGAGGCAGATAGCTTGTAAGAGATACAGAGAGAGAGAAAGAAAGGGAGAAAGAGCCATATACTCTGTGTGAGATAAATAGACAGAGAGAGAGAGAGTGTGTGTGTGAGAGAGAGAGAGAGAGAGAGAGAGAGAGAGAAATCTCGATTGAGTACAAACATATCAACACTCTGGAATAAGTGTTGAGGTTTTAAGGGAACACCACAGCATTAAATATAAAAATACAGGAATGGGTACTCGCACAATAGTGATGATTTATCGTCTGCCTTAAGATTTGCAATGTGACAACAAATATATAAGTGCTATCTTCATTTTTTTGCTCTTTCAAATTTTATCATTAAAATATTGATAATGTTATCGCTGTTATTATGATAAAATGATTTTACCGATATTATCAATACTATTATGCTTGTTGTTGTTGATGTTTTTGCTGTTATTGTCTTTTTGTTGTTGGTGTTGTTTTCCGTCTCTCCCTTTGTTTCTCTTCATACCGAAATATTCTTTCTGAGAGTCTTACCTACTGCTGCCATTCTGCCTGGCTCAAGATTGCCCTCGATCACCACTTGACCTCTCCAGTAGGCAGACAAGATGGCCTCTCTCCTGGTCAAACAGCCATCAGCATAAGCGCAACCGACTTCGCCCAGAGAGTGACCTACCACACCATCAGGGTTGACGCCCATACTCTTCAAGAGATCGGTCAGACCCAACTAAAGAAAAACCGAAAAAGTTATTTCACTTACTGAAATATACTAGAATCCTAAGAAGCAAAAGTAGAACATTCACCGGTTTTTCTTATCGAGACCAGATTCTCCCAGCATTAGTGATCATGATAAAAAAAAATTACAGACTTAAAATCCAAAAATACTTTCTGCAACATTTAAATAATCATTTCAAATGTTGTGTGCGTCATGGAATTATAGAAATCCTTCAAGTCAGGACTAGGCACATACCTGTACAGCGCAGATGCAGATAAACGGATTCATGATCGTCTTCAAGCTCTCTTCAGTTCCATTGATCAGAATGTCCATCAGATCAATTCCGAGGGGTTTGAGAATATTGGCACTGTCCTCAACGGACTCTCTGAAGATGTCCAGTGCCATCAGACCGCGACCCATGCCTAGCCATTGGCTGCCCATCCCTGAGTAGATGAACCAGATCTCTCGAGGCTTGGATGGACATTTCTGGACGGTTGGACAAAAACGAAAAAGAAAACATTGTGACGAAATGTAAATAAATT
This sequence comes from Plakobranchus ocellatus, assembly GCA_019648995.1. Taxonomy (NCBI): domain Eukaryota; kingdom Metazoa; phylum Mollusca; class Gastropoda; family Plakobranchidae; genus Plakobranchus; species Plakobranchus ocellatus. The sequence goes on along the minus strand of BLXT01003749.1, from coordinate 721,443 downwards.
GTTTACATGGTTTGTTAATAGAGTCCAACGCTAAATTCTATGAGTTTTATATTCTCCCCCCCCCCCCACACACACACACGCACAGTCTGATATATTTTATCTGGGCGATGTAATTAGCACCTAACACGCTTCCCATGGCTAACCAATAAAGCTCTTAGAACTCACATAAAAAGTGCTCTTCATGTCAGATATCCATGCCACAGACAGACGGCCAGAGAAAATAAAAATACTACATATAAAACTTCAGGCAGCTAGGATTCGAACCCACAACCTTCTGATCCACATTCCCTTTCCATCGTTCTGATAGTTTTGTGCCACAACTTAAGCTTGCATTTTTCCTTCACATCCAGTGGGTTTTTACTTCAGATCAAGTGCTTTCTGCGAGTTTTCCCATCCGACCCAAGGCTATCAGCGGGTTTTCCCTTTAGACCCAGTGCAATCAACGGGTTTTCCCCTCATACCCTGTGCTATCAGCAGATTTTCCCCTTCATACGAAGTGCTATCAGCGGATTTTTCTTTTCATACGCATTGCTATCAGCGGGCTTTCCCTTCATACCCGGATCTGTCAATGGGTTTTCCCGTCAGATCCAGTGCTATCAGCAGGTTTTTCCCTTCAGACCTAAGGCTATCAGCAGGTTTTTCCCTTCAGACCTAAGGCTATCAGTGGGTTTTCCCTTCAGATTCAGTGCTTTTAGCGGATTTTCCCTTCATACCCAGTGACATCAGCGGATTTTCCCCTTCATACGCCGTGCTTTAAGCGGGTTTCTCCATTCATAGTTGCGAAACTCACATTGATTTCCATGTACTCGTCCGTGGCGTTGAGTATGGTGGCTCCCCGGTAGGGCATACTCTTCAGCTTGTTGTTGGCTGACTGCTGGCAGAGGGCGTGGAACTCCATGTTGGCGGCGTGCTTGTGAGCCTCCTCAAAAATCCTGCCTAGACCTTCCTCAGTGCGGGCAGAGTAGACAAACAAGCGGGGTTTGTTGCTGGCTGGGTGAGATTTGTCCACTTCCTTGTCAAAAGATCTGGTTTATAGGGTGAAGTGGATAAAATGCGCTACTTTGTATACGGTAATCTATGTAGAGTCATTGACGTATAGTTAAGGAGAATAGAAACGTTCTCGATAAGTGGAAAAACCTAATCTATTTATAGCCTCTCAGCAAAACACATTAGAAAGGTGGACAAGTTTCAGATCTAGGGCCGTACAAATAGTTCTAGGCATCATGGCGTGCTCATCTTCAGAAATAAGATTTAAAAATGTTTCAGACCTCCTAAAGCATGTAAAATCTAAAGTAGGCTTTAAGTGGATTTCGTTCCTTTGTATAGAACATCGGTTGAATTTGACTGGGATTAGATATAGATGAGATTTTCAATGTGTTGAGTTGTCCGCCCTTTGAAAAATATATCTTGGTTTCCCAAAGCTATCATGAAGCTTCTATTGTGAACAAATTATTTTTGAGAGAGAGAGAGAGGGGCGGGGGGGAGAGGGGCAAAAAAATTCAAACCACGAACACTCACCTGAATATAGCATGGGCGTTGGTGCCACCCATACCGAAGGAGTTGATAGCGACCAGACCTCCTTCAAATGGTGTGGGTTCGGTTACCACTTTGAGTCTACCATCAAACAGACCAGGAATTTTCGGGTTAGGAGTGTTGAAGTGAAGGTTAGGGGGGATCATTCTACTGTGCATGATGATCATCAGCTTGGACAGAGAGGCGATGCCTAAAATGCATGGAATGCACGAGGTGATTATATAATCCAGCGTTTTAGATGTGTAAGATACATGAGTAGGTTAGAGAATTCAGTGCTTTAGATGTGTAAGATACTTGGATTACATGGGTAGGTTAGAGAATTATGCGTTTTAGATGTGAACGATACATGGAATACATGGGTAGGTTAGAGAATATAGTGCTTTAGATATGTAAAATGCATGGAATACATACATCGGCCAGAGGACTCGGTGTTTTAGATGTGTAAGATACATAGAATACATGGTATTGTTACAGAACTCAGTGTTTTAGGTGCGAGAGATAAATGGAATGCATGAGTACATTGGAGATGTTTAAGATGTTAGATACATGCAATGTATGGGTAGTTATAGAACTCGGTGTTTCAGGTGCGATGCCAGAGGTTAATAATAAAAACAGAGCTTTAGATGTGTAAGATACATGTTTTACGTGGGATAGCTAGTGAATTCAGAACTTTCGATATGTACGATGCATGTTTTACGTGGGATGGCTAGAGAAGTCTGAGCTTTAGATATGTAATATACATGATAGGAGTAGCCTGAGGAGTGTATTATCTAAACACTAATAACATGAGACTGTCTGAAACAGGCAGATGTGATTGCTGCATAGGGACACAGTTTTTCTGAATCATAATTATAGCGCAGACTTCGGTTGTAAGAGTGAGCAAGAAAGATAGATTGACAGAGACAGAGAGCGAGAGATAGTGAGAGAGAGATGAATGTGATGGCAGACGAAATTTAATAGATTTAAGAAAACACGGAGAAAAAAGTTCAAAGATAATTCAAGATAGAAAAAGAAAGAAATTAATGGGTTTTGTGGGTAAAAAAATAAAAACAACTAAATCTATTAAGTGTTGCCACACTGATTTTTTTACATGGGGGGCTAATTTCTGTGGAAAAAAAAGTATATTTGGAGGCAAAGTAATCCAAATAAACTCTGTAACTAATATGTCCCTGACCAGATGCGGTCTCTCCGTGTCCCATGTTGCTCTTGATGGAGCCAATGAGAAGTGGATCTTTCCTG
>BLXT01003749.1:620185-630185 GCA_019648995.1 Plakobranchus ocellatus | reverse complement strand
TTACTGTACAAGCGCCTGCCTGTTGGATGCTAATTACATCGCCCAGATAAAAGGTGTGTGTATGTGTGTGTGTGTGTGTGGTTGTTTTTTGGTTTTTTTTATGGGTTTTTTGCTGTTGTTATTTCTTGTTTTTTTTGGGGGGAGGGGGGTGATTTACTCTCAGAATTTACTGAAGCGTTGGTCTCTATAAAAAGACTAAACAATTTCATTTACATTTCATCACAATGTTTTCTTTCTGTCATCTGTCCATCCCTCCAGAAATGTCCAGCCAAGCCTCGAGAGATCTGGTTCATCTACTCAGGAATGGGCAGCCAGTGGCTAGGCATGGGTCGCGGTCTGATGGCATTGGACATTTTCAGAGGGTCCATCCAGGACAGTGCCAAAATTCTCGAACCCCTCGGAATTGACCTGATGGACATTCTGACCAATGGAACTGAAGAGAGCTTGGAGACGATCATGAATCCGTTAATCTGCATCTGCGCTGTACAGGTATGTGCCTAGTCCTGACTTGAAGGATTTCTATAATTCCATGACGCACAAAACGTTCGAAATTGATATTCAAATGTTGCAGAAAGAATTTTTTTTTAGATTTTAAGACTGTACTCTTTTTAGCATTATCAGTAATGTTGAAAGAGCTTGGTAACTGTTCTGCTTTTGCTACTTAGGATTCTAGTGTATTTCAGTAAGTGAAATAACTTTTTGGGTTCTTCTTTAGTTGGGTCTGACCGATCTCTTGAAGAGTATGGGCGTCAACCCTGATGGTGTGGTAGGTCACTCTCTGGGTGAACTCGGTTGCGCTTATGCTGATGGCTGTTTGACCAGGAGAGAGGCCATCTTGTCTGCCTACTGGAGAGGTCAGGTGATCATTGAGGGCAATGTTGAGCCAGGCAGAATGGCGGCAGTAGGTAAGACCTCTCTGAAAGAATGTTTCGGTATCAAGATTTACCCAGATTTTATGATTCAGTTTGGGGATTTTCGATAGGTGGCCAATACTTAAAGACCAGGATAATATAAGCTTCTCTTTGGCACATAGTTTCTTATAAACCGCCCTGGCCCGAGTCTGCTTCAGACATGGTATTGGAGATAAGTTATGACAAAGAGCGAAAATATCACACAAGCACAAACAGGGACGCGGATGTTAGTTTCTCTTCGGCACAGACCTGTTTAGCGACATACCGATCTGAACCGTGTCTGCTAGGGGCATGAGACTTGGAGATAAGATATGACAAAATAGACAAAATATAGCTCAAGCATAAACATGGAAGAAGATAATTAAAAAAAGAAGTAGGAGAAGAAAAAGAGCAGGAGGAGGAGAAGAACGAGAAGAATAAAAAAAGAAAAGGCAGAGAAGGAGGAGGAGGAGAAAGAAAGAAAGAAAGAAAAGGGAAAAGCTAGAGAAGAAAAAAACAACAACAACGAAAAAGACAATAACAGCAACATCATCAATAACATCAACAATAATAATCAGATATTGATGATATTGGTTATAACAATTTTAAAGACTGAAATATGAAAGAGCAAACAAATGAATTTAGCATGAATATTTTTTTTTATATAACAAGTGTTGTGGCAGGCAATTGATCATCCCTATTGTGCGAGTACCCATTCCTGTGTTAATGTATTTAATGATACGCTGTTCGCTTAGAACATTAACACTCATTCCAGAGATTAACATGTGTTCATATACTCAAGATTTGTGTCTCATTCTCTTTCTCTCTACGTATATCTCTTACAGGCTATCTTTATCTTTATCTTTCTTTCTCCCTCTCTCTCTCTCTCTCCCTCTCTCTCTCTCTCTCCCTCTCTTTCTCTCTTTCCCTCTCCTCCTCCACTAAATTTCTTGACTTAATAAGTCATTTCTCGATGACTTGAAACTGATCATCTTCATAAGAATAAAATGTCTCCCTCTCTGATCACACTCAGAGATGACCTGGGTCGATGCCAAGAATCGCTGCCCTCCAGGTGTCGTTGCCGCCTGCCACAATAGCCAGGACAGCGTGACCATCTCAGGTACGTGTGAGTTATATAATAATCTTCGTCGCCTACGTTTCTCATGCATCTTATACGAGGACAAAGCAGAAACTAATTACATCTCTCATAGAGTAAACGAGAGAATGACCGGACTCTTATGACCAGACAGAGAGTTATTTATAGATGTGAAAAAGGTGGAAAACTTGGAGAGTTTTTCAAGCAAAAAAATGGTGGACATGAAAGTAAGGCAACGAACATTGTTACATTAATGTGTTATCGCAGAAGTAGAAACAGTGAAAAAATAATCAATGCTTTAAGAAGAGGCATTTAGAAACAAACATAAGTGTGAATTATTGAGTGTGAGGATTTTTAAAATACATTTTTTTGAAGTACAATTTTACTATAAGTTGATGTCAGAATTTTTGTAAACACTAATTTCTTTTAAAATGTTATCAGGAGACAGTTAAGGGTGGGTGCTACGCGAGAAAAGCCTGTTGAAGGGAATGTTCCCAAAGACCAATTTAACTTGTTTTACTGCACAGTCTTGGTTCTGAAATCTCAGTTCAATGATAAACTGAATATAAATAAACAATTAATAATGCACCAATCCACCTTAATTCTCTCTTTCTCTCTTTCCTTTTTTCTTACCCTCACTGTAACACACACACACACACACACACACATTCTCTCTCTCCTCTTATTTTCTCTCTCATCTCTTCTATCTCTTTTTTGTCTTTCTCTCGCTCTCTATTTCTCCAGTCCTCTCTATATCTCTGACATTATGTGAATCTATGTGTCTATCTATGTGTGTCTCACTCTCCTTTGTCCTTTCCCTATATCCTAAAATTGCCGCTTAATGACGGATAATCGTTTACTATATAAAACTTTTTTTTAATGGTTCAACATTTTTATCTGACGCCTCTGGGTATGATCCTACCAGAACTTAGGCTACGATTAGCTCTCACCTATGGTACTTCCTCATTCTGGCCTGAATTTACAGGCCCGATACTTTTAGTGCCACATCTTGAGCATTAGTATAAGATCTATCCAGATCTTGGGCTACGATAATATATGTGGGAATCTTTAAACCTGTTCTACGTTTGGAGGCCCGATACTACTATTAGTACATCTGACCCAACAGTGTAAGGTCTTACCAGAAAGTAGGCTACGATAACCTATGGCGCGTGGGATTCCTGAAATCTGTTCTACATTTGGAGGCCGGATACTACTATTAGTACATCTGACCCAACAGCGTAAGGTCTTACCAGAAATTAGGCTACGATAACCTATGGCGTGTGGGATTCCTGAAATCTGTTCTACATTTGGAGGTCGACTACTACTATTAGTACATCTAACCCAACAGTGTATGGTCTTACCAGAAAGTAGGCTACGATAACCCACGGCGTGTGGGATTCCGGAAATCGTTTCTAGATTTGGGGGCCCGATACTACTATTAGTACATCTGACCCAACAGTGTAAGGTCCTACTAGAAATTAGGCTACGATAACCTATGGCGTGTGGGATTCCTGAAATCTGTTCTACATTTGGAGGCCCGATACTACTATTAGTACATCTGACCAATAGTCTAAGGTCTTACCAGAAATTAGGCTACGATAATCTGTATGGTGTAGGGCTCTTTAATTCTCCCCTACTTCTACAGCCCTAGCTCTTCTAGAACTACATCTCACACTTATTTGTGCACAACTTTTTTAGGTGGGGAGAAAGAGATGACCAAGTTCCTACAGGAGCTCAAGGATGAGGGCATCGTGGTGAAGGAGGTGAACAGCAACAACATCTCCTTCCACTCTCACTACATGAAGAATCCGTCTGTGCATCTCAGAAAGGCTTTGGAGAAGGTAGTCTGGCTTCATGATGATTCGAACATTTACATTAGATTTCAGTTTTTAAACAAACTTTCGCGCTGAGGCTTGAGGTGCCGAGTCAGTCTTCAGCTATCATCACCATCTGCCTGTGACGGAAAGTAGCGTCCTTACCTTTCTGTATACATTATCATATGTAATCCTATTCACCTTAGGAACGAGGACGTTAGTGGCACAATGGATTAAAACTCCGCTTTGCGATCTGCATTGATTCTCTTCTTGTAAGTTCCAGCCCCCGCCAATGGCGTCCTGGTTGATAAATGGTTGATAAAACCATGAAATTACCTTTTTCTAGACAAAAAAAATCCAAATCCAAATCTGCCTTAGAAATTATTATTCTCATTGTGTCCTGAAAAATCTGTTTCCCTAAATTTCTATTGCTATGACTTTCCTGATAACACGCTATATAGCAATTTCCCCTAGTCTGTCAAGTTTCAAGTACTTTTGCTTTTTTATGGTTAATGGGTGAAAGAAGAACTCAATTTCTTTAGGCAAAGATTTTATTGCTGGAAAATACAATAATACTTCAAAGACACCACATTGGTTTCAGTATGCAATATTTCAGATTTGAGTTATTATAAATCTCTACATGTCTTTATTTGTAACCACCATCGGATACAATCTAAGGCACTTTTTTTTTCAATTTGACTCTCGCCCTGTCAAAATATAAGCCTTCTAACATATTTTAAAAATTTATATAATTATCTTAAAGCTTTTGAAACACTTCGATTATTTATATTTTCAACCCCCTCCCTTCTTTTTCCCTCCTTTCTCTGTAGGAAATCATCCCCAAGCCCAGGAGTAAGAGATGGATCTCAACGTCCATACCTGAGCACAGATGGGACGAGCCATTGGCACAGAACGCGGGCGCTAACTACCATGTCAACAATATGCTCTCGCCAGTTCTCTTCTATGAAGGCTTGCAGAAGGTGAGTCTCCTGCCGCTGTGTTTGTGGAGCTTTGAATACGAAACTCCTTCCTACCAAGTCTCGTTAGTACCACAATCAAAACAATTGCCTGCTTGCTTGTAAGCAGTATCATGACACCATCGCTCGAGGCCACAATTATTTTACCTCTCCATGCTTTACGTCTCCTCATCCTCCTCTTCACTCAAAATTCATCCACCATTTGTATTTCGAGCATCTGATTATATTTTCTGAATCCAACGCACTGCAGCTGATCCATTCTAATTTCCTTTTGGGATCCACCGAAGTATTCGTCAATCCTCTAGACTCAACCAAACAGTGTTTAAAATATAATTTTGTTTATCCCTGGGATTTTATCGTGCAGCCCCCTCTCTCTGTTTTTCCCGCTTTCTCTTCTTAATTCGCGTTGCATCTCTCCTCGCGTCTTTCCCCTCTTTTAGGCGCCCTCTAAGTTAGAGCCATTGAATTTTTTTTCCTCCTACATCTCTCCCTCCCTCTCTTCCACTCAGGTACCCTCTAATGCTATTGCCATCGAGATCGCACCCTCAGGTCTGCTGCAGTCGGTGATCAGGAAGACACTTGGCAGCGATTGCGTCAGCGTGAGCTTGCAGAAGAGGAAACACGACAACAACCTCGAGTACTTCTTCACCGCTCTCGGAAAGTAAGACAGTTCATACTTTTTCATTCTGTGATTAAATTCCTCGTTATTTTGACTGCCAAAAAATGGCGTACGGATGGGTTCCTGGTTAGTTAGTTTTTAATGTGCCGGTCGGAGCCCTCTGGCCGAGCGTTCTGAGTTTATATCGAGACTTAACTGACAACAACCAATTTCATCACATTAACAATGCTAACAAATATTGTCCTTCGCATTTTTCACTGTATCTTCTCTCTGCCCAGGTGCTATGCTTACGGTATGCCCCTGAACCCCCTCAGCGTGTACCCATCTGTCCAGTTTCCGGTGTCCAGTCAGACGCCCATGCTCAGCAATGTGATCTCCGAGGCGTGGGACCACTCCATTCCATGGAGAGTCCCGTTGGTGGAGGACTTTGTCTACACGACCAGCGCCTCTTCTGACAAAACATTTGACATTGACATCTCCGACGACTCGCCAGACAGATACCTCGTGAGTTTTTTTTTTCTCCCTATCGTCACTACATACAAAATATATTTATCCATCACCCTGTGAAAACCATTTGAACATATTCTGTCTTTAGCTAGACATCCGTTGATCATCCCCACTGCCCTCCACCCACTCCCTATCCTACCTCCACCCTCTCTTTGTACCATCTTAACCTTTTGACCTGCCTCTTTAACATCAAGTTCAATAGGAATGAACTAGCGTTTCAAGCCTGTATTACCCAGAGATGTATATCATGGATTTCAAACTTTATAATGTTCTAACTGTTTATTATTCAATTGAGCATCACAAGCGTATTACATATTTGCTCTTCATGGTTGAACTAGGAGACAAATGGACGCCTCTAAACCAAACCTGTATTGATTTTTTTTTATTATTCAAGAACTGTCTTGCAACATCAGGAGCAAATTCATAATGACATTTGCTAATTGTGAGACATTTGAATTCGATGGTAGAGCATCAACACTTTGCATACTAGACAACTTAAAGTAGCAGAGCTAGAGGCAGAAAGAGACATCCTAAATACTTTTTTTTTAATCCTTAATCATTTTGACTGCTTTCCCCACCATTATAATCACAAGTATATCATTCCTCCCCCAACCCCTTCCCCAAAAAATCCCCTGGTTTTTTGTTGCTTTTTTTTGGTCATGTCTTTATCCTCCCCCCTCCCCCTCCCCACAAAAAGTCTTTTTCTCCTCCCTTATCCCGAGTTCATCCCGTCCACCCTTACCTATTTTGACTTGGAACTGTCCACCTAGGCTGACCACGAAATCGACGGACGCATCTTGTTCCCTGGTTCAGGAACTCTGGTCCTCGCCTGGAAGACTTTGGCCAGCATCAAGGGCGTGGAGTTTGAGCAGATGCGAGTCCAGCTGACCAATGTCCAGATCCATCAGGCTCTGTTCCTGGACCCATCAAGTAGGTCATAATGAGATAATGTACGTGAACGGTTTGGTGAAGAAAGAGGTAGAGCTCAGTAAAGGGGACAAAATGTGGGTTCTGGGGTGTGGGACAAAACGTGTTTGCTGTGGTGTGGGACAAAATGTGTGTTGTGTGGTGTGGAAGAAAATATGTCTTCTGTAGTGGAAGGCACAATGTCCCGATCCATCAGGCTCTGTTCCTGAACCCATCAAGTAGGTCATAATGAGATGATGTTCGTGAACGGTTTGGTGAAGAAAGAGGCAGAGCTCAGTGGAAGGGACAAAATGTGTGTGCTATAGTGTGGGACAAAATGTGTGTGCTGTGCTGTGGAAGAAAATATGTCTTCTGTAGTGGAGGACAAAATGTATGTTTTGTGGTTGGGACAAAATGTGTGTTCTATGGTGTGGGACAAAATGTATGTTCTGTAGAGTAGAAAAAAATGTGTGTGTTCTGTGATGTGGGACAAAATGTGTCTTCTGCGGTGTGGTGCAAAACGATTGTTCTGTGCTGTGGGACGGAATGTGTGATATGTGTTGTAGGACTCTTTCTACGTCATGGAATCCAGTATTTCTCCCTGCTTTTTTTTCTCCCAGACATGCACCAGAATATCACTATTGTTCTGATCTTTTCCTTCCACCCCTCCAGAAATCAGCACAGTCTCTGTCAGCGTGATGCCCATCACTGGCGAGTTCCAGGTCAGAGACAACGATTCCCTGCTGTCCTCTGGCGTGGTCACCACATCTGATGACCCACTCCTAGAAACTGACCAACACCTCATGCGAGGGACAGTTCTGGATGGGAAGGTAAGTTGGGTGGAGTTTGTATTTTACAGTATTCGGGCGCAGCAACTGGTAATCACGCTGTCAACACGTTTACCCCCGCCATGACATTGCTTAGGCTTTGAGAAAAGAGTCCTTCATCAAGTGACCAGACTAATGGTCTGGCCTTACGTTTACAACCAAACTATCAAGTGTTTCATTATAAACGTTTTTAGCATTTCTTCAAAGTAGATTACACTCAGGTACCTAGCTCGCTGTCTGAAGTCAGTCACACAGGTGATTTACCAACAAGTCTGTTCTCTAGTTTTTCTCTGTCGTCGAATTTGATCACAGGGATGATAATCAGTAACGAGGTTTCTTTGCTTTCTCTGTCTCTGAAATCCGTGACAGAAATGACTAATAGTAACGAGGTTTTCCATGTTTTCTCTCTCTCTGAAGCCAGTCACTGAGGGGATACCAATAAAGAGGTTTTCTTTGTTTTCTCTCTCTTTGAAGCCAGTCACTGAGGGGATACCAATAAAGAGGTTTTCTTTGTTATCTCTCTCTTTGAAGCCAGTCACTGAGGGGATACCAATAAAGAGGTTTTCTTTGTTATCTCTCTCTCTGAAGCCTGTCGCAGAGAGGATACCAATAAAGAGGTTTTCTTTGTTTTCTCTCTCTCTCTGAAGCCAGTCACTGAGGGGATACCAATAAAGAGGTTTTCTTTGTTTTCTCTGTCTCTGAAGCTCGCCAAAGAGGTGATTACCGGTAACGAGGTTTTCTATGTTTTCTGGTTTCTGAAGCCCGTCGCAAAAGTCTTACCAGTAACGATGTTTTCTATGTTATCTCAGTCTCTGAAGCGCACCTGAAGGCTATACCAGTAACGAGGTTTCTATATATTTTTTGCTACCTCTGCAGCCCACAGAGGTGATTACCTGTAACAAGGTTTCTATATATTTTTCTATCTCTGAAGGCCGTCACAGAGGTGATTACCGCTAGCGAGGTGTACCGAGAGTTGGTCCTCCGAGGTTACGAGTACGGCCCCTATTTCCAGGGCATAAGGAGAGCCAGCCTTGACTGTAAGATTCCAAACAGTACATGTTAAACAAGAGCTTGTGACAGAGAATGTATAGCTATTTGCACTTGTATGTTCATATGTCAAAAATTAATGGATGTCAGTATGTAGATCTGTGCGGGAAGTGGTCTACAATATAATCAGATATGTCCAGTTTTATTCAAATTTGGAGGAAATGATTGACAAACACAAAAAAAATCAATTATTATTTTTTTGTAAAGTATTTCTATCACTAGGACAGAGCAGTTATCAACTGTATAGAAGTATAAAAAGTAGCACGTTCAGCTTTTATACCATTCTCTCATTTATAGAAAGATGTTTCTTACCACGATTCGTTATAACTTTGCATGTCTTCTTTAGATTTGAATGTTTCCCTCTTTCTGGTCGGAGAGGTTCGAGGTTCGAATCCATTCCGGGCCAATACAATTTATCATAGCTTCTCTCTGTCAACCCAGCACTAATTGGGTAGCAAGATCTCTTAAGTCCAGGCTAAAGTAAAGGCGGCGAGGACATCGATGGCAAACTAACTCAGAATGCCGTATGACATCTGGACCCTACGACTGGTTTCCTAGTGCTTGGTACAAGCGCGGGAACCGCTTTACTTTTATTTTACTAATCCTGTGATACACCTGCTTGGAGCAATCTGATTGTCTTGAGTCAGCGAAAGAATTGGAAGTTAGAGCAAACGTCAACCATATTTATTATCATAAATTCATACTAAAACTTTTTTTCAAAAATCGACACCTCCTCCTACTGTCTCAATGGATGGGGAAACTCTTGGCCTGAATGTTCCTTCGTTGCTTTGTTTAGGCAAGAAAAACCTTCAGATTTCTCTCTTTGTTCCGAAACGGTCCAGGTCGAGACACAGACATCAGATGGGACGGCAAGTGGATCAGCTACCTGGACACAGTGCTGCATATGTGTCTCCTCGCTCACCCAGGCACACACCAGTCCTTGCCTCTCCTCATTGAGTCGGTCATCATTGACCCAACAGCTCACCCCCCGCCTCCCCCTGAGGGCGTGGAGCCTGAAAGTAAGAGAATGTTCGTGTTCTTACATAGAATTAGAGAGTAAGGCGAAGGTGAATCTGTATGTTGCGTGACGTATACTCGATAATAATGATAAAAATACTACTACTACTACTACTACTACTACTACTACTACTACTACTACTACTACTACTACTACTACTACTACCACTACTACTACTACTACTACTACTATTACTCCTAGGCCTACTACTACTAGTACTACTACTACTACTACTAGTACTACTACTATTACTACTACTACTACTACTACTACTACTACTACTACTACTACTACTACTA
>BLXT01003749.1:540308-571963 GCA_019648995.1 Plakobranchus ocellatus | reverse complement strand
TGTATCTGTGTGCTGTGTGGCATGTCCCCTAGTTTACAGCAATTAAAAACTGTAAGACAAGACGAACTGATAAATCTCGAGGCTTCCATTTCTTTCCTTAACATGAATAAGTCGCAATTTTCTTAGAAAATGAAAAATGGCAAATTTTCGTGTTTGGTTTTCAAATAATGATTGCTTTTAGAAAGATGCATGACAGTTGAGAAGATTAAGAATGACACCTGGGTATTTTCAGGTTGAGTGAGCCACGTGAACGTTTTGCACAACATGATGGTATGTTCTTTGTTCTGTGTGGGGCGGGAGCGGGGGAAGATTTAAATAAGTCTCACTTTCTGATAAAGAATAGGAAGATGGAAAAGAAGAGTAAGGTGTGTGAGAGAGAGAGAGAGGGAGAGAGAGAGAGAGAGAGAGAGAAAGAAAGATCGAAAGAAAGAGAGAGAGAGAGAGAGAGAGAAGACAGCAGCAAAACAAGCAGGAGCAGGACAGAGTAACATACGGGAAAACAGGCGGAGAGAGAGAAATATCAAGGTAGGTGGAGATGATGAAAAAAGAAAGAGAGTGAATGGGAGAAGAAAGCAAGAGTGACAGAGGGGAGAAGCGAGAGAGAGAGAGAGCACTAACGGAGAGACAGACGAAAAGGGAGAGAGGGCGAGAATATAGGGGAAGATGATGAAAAAGATAGAGGATGAATGGGAGAGGAAATTAGCAGTGATGGAGCTGGAGAGGAGAGAGAGAGAGAGAGAGAGAGAGAGAGAGAGAGAGAGAAGAAAGCACCAAAACAAGCAGGGACAGGATAGAGTTAGATACGGTAAAACAGTCGGAGAGAGATAAATATGAATGTAGGTGGAGATGAAAAAAGAAAGAGGGTGAATGGGAGAAAAAAACAAGGGTGACAGAGGGGAGAAGCGAGAGAGAGAGAGAGAGAGAGAGAGAGCACTAATGGAATCAGACATCTTCCTCGTGTACATTCCTCAATCATTAAGTTACAATCTAGTTTTTCAATACTTCATATAGGATTCGTAAGAACCGTCCTGCCTTAGGTTTGAGGCCCGCCACCACCACCCTGGCCTGATGTGGGACCTGAAAACTACGACAGGCTAAAGACAAAAACCAAATCAAAACCTTAAAATTTCATTGAGAAATTCTTATCCCTGAGTTCCAATTCTGGTAGTCAAGATTGCGTCTCACCAAAACCTTTACTCTGGGTCTCTGTATGAATTGACACGGACTGCTTCTCTCACTGTTGAAAGCAAAGACGATAATAAAACCAGATTTTTCCATAGCGTTTGAATTAAGCCCCAAATCGGGAAAAAAAAAATTTGTTAATCCCGCTCGCAAATGCGCCGTTACTTTTTTGTCAAGTCTGTTCTTGGATCAGCATTGCGTGCAGACAGTAAATGTCTGCCGGGTTGGCCTGCGGGTCTCTTACCGTTATAGCGTGATGGATGCCGTCTTAAATTTAGCTACTTAATGGATTTTGGCCTTCCTCCGCCACGTGTGAAAGAGCCACGGAAAAATGATTTTAAAATGCTTCGGCCCAATTTAGGAGCAGGAAAAAAAACGCTAACACTGGCAAATTTATTTTAGGGCATATTTTCAAAAGAGTAGTCGATTGGTGTTGGGTTTTTTTTTGTATAGCCAGTCCACAAAAGATTATCTTAGGCTTTCAGGCCCTCCGTCTGGCCAGGTTGCTGGTGGCAGGGCTCGAACCCGCGACCGAAGAATCCCTGCATATCTCATCACGGATTCGCTATCCACATCATCAGTCGAAAGTAAGACCACTAATGATATATGTATCTGGAGCCTTTTTTTGCTATAATGTTTGTTTTTGTTGGTTATCTGGGGTTTCCGTCCTGCTGTTTTGGTTTTTTTGGGGGGTTGTTTGTTGTTGTTGTTTTTAGTTATTGATTTAGTGGCGTATTTCAACACTATGGTTCCCACCTTTTTCAAAGGATATTAGTTTCAGATAGTTTAACGAAGCAGGGATATTTGATAATATGGGGATCGGGAAACGAGCAAAATTGTGTTTTTGTCTGACCGTCCCTTTGACAATGTGCAGAGGTTTGAAAAAGTTAGTTTCCTAACCTTTCTCATCCCCCCCCCTTCTCTCTCTCTCTCTCTCTCTCTCTCTCTCTCTCTCTCTCTCTCTCTCTCTCTCTCTCTCTCTCTCTCACATTGTCAACTCTTTAAAAGCCTTTGCAATTTGAGGACATGTTAAACAAAAATCCATGTCTAAAGTGTCATGGATCCACAATGGGTGTGCAAAGTATCAAATGGATTCATGGTGTGTGCGAAATGTTACTTGTATCCATGTTGTGTGTAAAGTGTCATAGGATCCATGGTATTTTAGAAGTTCTACAGAACCCTTGTGGGTGAGAAGTGTCAAATGCATCCGTGACATGTGTAGATTCTCATCATAAATACACATGGGGTGTGTAAAGTGTCATAATATCTTTCTACGGCATGTGTGAAGTGTCAAATGCGTGGGTGTGCGCGCATGTGTGTGCCCGCACGTGTGTGAGTGAAATGTCATATGGATCACGTACTTTGGTGATTGGAGGTTCTGGCATTCAGAGGGAGACTGTGGAAATAGGCCTATAGCTCAATTTTTAAAAAATTCATGTTCAGTTTATACACGTATCAATATTATTGATCAATATTATATTATCAATTTCACAATTGCTATCATTATAAATTTGTATAACTATTATGTGTTATTATAATTTTCATCATTATCACAACATTTACGCACTGTTTACTTATACCAATTTTTATCACATACATGAAAAGTTCTTGCATTGCTAGTCCGTTTTGAAAAAAATTGCTATTGCTTTATCATACAAAATTTTACCTCAAGATCAAAGATTTACCCTGACACAATTCTTGACAGACAAAGCCACGGAATAGAAATCATTAAAATCAGCAATATAATATTTGGTGTGTAATTTATTTCTCCATACATAAAGTACATAGTAACAAATACGCTGTGCAACACAAAATTGAAGATAATTGACAAAAGAATTTATTTTTTAATTTACACTGACTTAAGAGTTACAATATTGAATGCATGGTACAAATCACAAAGGTTTATTAAGTATTGAGATTTTATAATGAAAAAAACAACATTAAAGCAAGAATTAGAACAATCAAAAATGTGCCATATCTCCATGAACAAAAAAAAGGAAGTGTATCTTGTGACGGATCCTGAGGAGTCAGGTGTCACACGTAACACATTTGAGAGGAAAAAAATGTTCACATTTTGTTCTTCCTTCTTTTAAATGCCTTGAACAATTTTATTGCAGCACAGAGTGGACCTCCATGTATCTCTGTCTACTTTTCTCCATTACAAAGCTGGCAGAAGGCAGTTTTGGGCTAAATAGACGGTTTTTAGATGTTAGATTGTTTCTTGTCACTCATTTAGACACACTGATTTCCTCTCAACATTTCTACTCTAAAGCATTTCAACGTTCTCCTGAAAGTAAATCTGATAAAAAGATGGAGAGTGAAATTGACACAATCAAACAGTGAAGCTCTGCGCCTTGGCAAAAACCATAGAAATAACATTACATATATTCATGCAAAATATAGCTTTTATATTATTATTAATAATAATCATAATGATAATAATAATAATAATAATAATAATAATAATAATAATAATAATATTAATAATAATAACAATAATAATAATAATAATATTAATAATAATAACAATAATAATAATAATCATAATAATAATTACAATGACAGTAATAGTAATACTATAATGAACACAGGTAAGCAAAGCTAATGAGGAAATAAGGCATGTCAAACAAAAGATTCAAAAAGGCCAAGGAGACAAAAACAAAAGCTC
This sequence comes from Plakobranchus ocellatus, assembly GCA_019648995.1. Classification (NCBI taxonomy): domain Eukaryota; kingdom Metazoa; phylum Mollusca; class Gastropoda; family Plakobranchidae; genus Plakobranchus; species Plakobranchus ocellatus. Next base: position 568,113 of record BLXT01003749.1, on the reverse strand, counting down.
ATCCTCCCAATAATGTGACACAAATGGCAAACACACCAAAAGTGTCCAGAGCCAAAGCATCGCAGCTCGCCACAGCGCTGGCGTAGCCAAATGAAGAGCCTCATCGTGAGCGTTAGGTCTGTGGACGATACTGCATTTCATTTGGCTGTGACAGAGCACACCCAGCAGTCCATGATAGTTGATGCACTTGACAAAGATATAACCAGCAAATCAAAGTTTTCTTTATGAAAACATGAACATAATACATTTTTATTGATAAAAATAATAGCATGCAACTCTTGTCCTCTTCCTTCGGTAGTTAGTATGTGACACAACCTACATATCTAAATGACGTGGCAATATGTGGCATTTGTCGACAATCGGCCAAGGGAGATATAGAGGAAATAGTTGACTGGGATTGGCTCTATCGAAAAAAATTTTGTTCTTGTATTTATCACAAGTTGAACTATTTTTAAACATTTTAAAATCGATGAGGCATTGAAATTTTGGTTAAAGACCTAAAAGTAAAGGTAAAACCTGGTTGCTAAGAACTTTTTCATTTTGAAAATTGCTAATCTTTATATGTGATTTTCTTAGAACTTTAGAATATTTAGGCCATCCCGTTTGATACTTTTGAAAGGGCATAACTTTGTTTAGAAAGGTGCAAGAGCAAGATTTCTTTCACCTATTGAAAGGGAATTGAAAAGCCTTTCCAACAATGTCAAAATCTCATATTTGAGAAATACCTATGAAACACAGATGTTGTTCGACCATCAAGGTGCCGAGAACAACAAGGGCTTAGAGACTGCTGCAGATTGCACAATGTATTGCCACTTCAATAAAATACACAATAGAAAAGTGAAAACAACAAAAAAAGAAATTGTACTGAGCAATATTTACATATTACAATGACAATTATACGTGTACACATATTTTTCTTGTCTTTTTATTTTTTCCCACTGTACAGCATATTAGCTTAGAGTATGTAATTATACGCCACAGAAGAGCTATTTGTCTGACACTTGTGAAGTGTCACCATACTTTTGGAGCCCAATTTTTTTAGGGGGGTGTGGGGGGCGGGTTACAGGAGAGGAGGGGTGAGTGGGTAGGAGGAATTTTGCAATGCTTCACGTAAATGGTTGATAATCTCTGTAAAGCGTATCATATTTTTTGCATTACTGATTTTTGCCCACATGATGTGACCCCCACACATTTGGTGCTCAATCTGCAAACATTGCCACAATGCCATTTATCAGTGTGTAAGCACAGTACAGAATCTTCAGTCTTCAATATACAGTTATTGTAACATCACATTTTGAAGCAGAAAAAAACATTGGGCTCTTTTAATTTGCTGTTTTTTTTACATGCACCACAAAAGCAATCACTTGGAAATGTTTACAAAGCATAATTAATTACCAGATAACTGAAAATGCATGTATGTCTAAGCTTTATCATTATTGGTATACTTCCACAATTACAATGGTAGTTATGACAATAAAGTGCTCTATATCCACTAGCCACAACTGAAGGAATCCTGTTATTTGAGTTCATTACCTCTCCTTTATTACCATCATAATCATCATCATCCTCATCATCATCATAACCATCATCATCATCATCATCATCATCATCATCATCATCATCATCCTCATCATCATCATCATCATCATCATCACCATCATGAATCACATGCCTTGCTTGTAGAATTAACAACCAAGGCTCTACAAATTTGTTTTTCTTCCATCAATACCATCACTGAATCCATCACATTTTGAATTCTTCAAAAATCTGAAAAGCTCGATAAAGGAAAAATGGCACTATGTGTACTTTAGTTCAAATAGACATCAACGCTCTTTGGCAGTTTGATCATGAACATTTTGAATAACACAAGAAAAAAAAAGGATAAAAATGGAATAATCGCAGTATTACTTGCAATTGCAACAGACACCAATAAAATGTGGAAAAAATATTGATTGATTGATTGATTGCCTGATTGATTGATAGTTACTATATCTAGTCCAATGTTATTCAATAGTGATGAAAAACATTTAAGTACAAAATATCATAAATCTTAACAACTGCACAGATGACTGATACCACAATAAATGTTTAACATAATTCTAAATCTGTGACTGACAACTGCATCTGAATTCACGGTGATGTAAAAGGTGTACATACTATCGACATACAAACACATTGATTCATATAGCAACTGTGATAGGTTAATATGTGATAGGTTACGTGCAGTTCTATATATTCATTTTCTCAAGAGTACTTTGAGATAACTTCCATAATACATACACTATGTTGTTATATATGTGTTTCTACATTTTCAAGAGTACTTTGTGATTACTTCCATAACACATACACAATGTTGTTATGTATGTGTTTCTACATTTTCAAGAGTACTTTAAGTACTTTGTGATAACTATTATTATAATATATGCTATATTGTGCTACACACATTTCAAAGATATATGTATACAATTGCACAGTCAGACAAAATGTTAAATACCTAGCCTAGTAAGAATGCCCTTTAAACTCTAATACAACAGTTGCTTAATGTCTCTCTTTCTCTCACTCTGAATTGGCAAGAAAAGCTAGCTTATGCTCTCTGATTTGTATACACACATTTTTATTATCAATGCTCAGGCTCTTGCACATTGAACTCTCTTCACTACTTTGGTGATTTCAAGCTTTTTGACCCCTCAGGCCATGGAGTTTGATTTTAGTCATAGGGTCCAAACCTGCATCTCCCCACTGCAGGACCAGTGGTTTGTTGATACACACAGCCCAATATAAGGAGAGCAGGAGAATGAGAGAGAGAAAGTGAGAAAAAGAGAAGACAGATTTGGGGACATAGAGAGAGGAGAAAGAGGAGACAGAAAGAGGGCAGAGACCGAAACAATGAGAGATAGAAGAAGAGAGGGAGAAAAAGAAAGTAAGAGTGAGAGAGAGAGAGAGAGAGAGAGAGAGAGAGAGAGAGAGAGAGAGAGAGAGAGAGAGAGAAAGAGAAAGAGAATACAGTGTGTAATTTGAGAACATATCTGCCGTTCTAAGATTCAGATGACATTTTCACACATTTGATGTAAGGTTTTTTTGATAGTTCTAGGGATTTGCAAAGCAACTGCCCATTTTAAAAAAAGAAAAAAAAAGAAAGAATTTATTGCCAAAACATTCTTTCTTTAATATAAAGTATCAAGTTGCTATGACAGATTTGCCTATCTGCGCAAGATGTAAGAAATTTACTCAAAATTTGACATGAAATTCCAATGCAGATGGAGGCTTCAAATCCTACCTGGTAATACTAACAGCCTGCCGAGACACAAAAGCCTGAGATCAATTACACAGTGAATAGCCTTGCTAGCACAATAACAAAGCTGCTTTGTAATATACATGTATTTACCATGGATTGCAAGGCAGATTAGACACACAATGTTAGGACATGACAATAGAAGCAGACTATTATCTTGAAAAGTATTAATATTTTTATCTTACTTCAAAAATTAACAAAAAAAAAAGCCAATGCCAGAAAATTGCAGGATATTATGTATTGCACCATATAACAGAGGGAGATTCTGATATAATTTTCATGCACAAGATATATTACTTTGCTTCATCTTCCTACTCCTTCTTTTCTACTTCTTTTTCAGTTCTTCTTTTCTCCTTTACAGAGTGATAGTGACAGTACGGAAAACATGCCCATCGAGAGATCTGAAGAGACCCTTCTGTTTAGGTTCAAACCCTGCCACCTGTGTCCTGGCCTGACGGAGGCTCTCAAAGCCTGAGATCCTATGTTGTGGACAGACCATAATACACAAAACTCAAAAACAAAAAAATCTCTTCCTTGGTCTCCTTCCTCTTCAGCTTCTCCTTAACTTTCTGCCTCTTTCTCTGCCTCATCAAACACCAAACTTTGATCACACATTGACAATTATCCTCTCTGCCTTTAAAGATTTATCGAAGCTTGCATTAAACTGATTTGTTTTTCCTGGTAAAAAGGACGTTACTTATCAATACAAACTTATAAGATAAGGACAATATTTTTTTTCATATATCTGCTGTCCGTGCTTTCAGTTATCCTTTTAGTCCTCTGATAATTATGTCCTCTATTCATTTAGTGATACTTACAAATGTAGAATAATTATAATGTTGACTTCCTCAAGTCCTTAATTTATTCATGATTACCAAGCACTGATTTTCCTCAACATCCCTTTCAATTTGTATTCATTTTTTCATATCACTCAATTCACTTGTATTGCTGAATTTCAAAATGTTACATTTTTTAACTAGTATTTTACTCAAACCAGTTAGAAACAATCAAAAGGTAAAAGAAGTTTTGCAACAACAGCAACAACTACAATCAAATACACCATGTATGCTATAGCAACGGCAAAGCAAAAACATTTGAATTTTCGGCATTAATAACAACAGAAAAGCTCACATAATGCACAATACTTGGGAGATGGAATGTGTTTAAGTTATCAGAACTTCAATTTATCAGTATTTGAATTAAGAGTACTCCACCATTTGTTAAAATGTTAAATTTTTCCGTATATTCTATAGAGCTACTAATATTGCACGATGGTAACCTTAGTGAATGCTCAACATCTAATCTGTACATTTTACATAAAGATCTAAAGCATGAATGTTAAGTTTAATTGCAGTAGTTATGTGTGAATTTTTTTTCCTTTTTTTTTTTCTTCCAGTTAATCGATTATCTTGATCAAAACTCTCTCTGACATATCTTATCTTTAACACTTTGTTTTTGGAAACTCATAAGGAATAATTTCAGTCAAAATGTGTCCACATCTCCAAATGCATGAAATACCTGACTTGTCAATATGACTTTTGGACAAGAAATGGGAATGGTTGGGTAATGGGAATAGCATTTTTGTGTAAATTATCACCTGACATAGAAAAGCTACAGCGCTTCAGGCATTCATTTCTTAAAATATCATGCCATAAATGATCCTTTTTCAGGAAAATGCCTTAAGCAATTAACAAAACTGATTTAAAAAAAAAAAAACAAAGCTTGAATTTAATGTGTAGTAGGTAAAGAAAAAATGTCTCCAGGCCAATTCTAATGAGTCATATGTTGCATAAAAAGCTTTTGAGAAACATCAATTCGAAATTTTTTTTTTCTCTGAAATGCCCTTTTTTTCATTGAAATTTAAAATCTTATATCTTTGCTCAGAATCAATATCAACTTATTCAGTGTTCAACTATTACCAACTTCATAGTGAGAGGCTTCTGATTGTATGGCTGCTAACAAAAATTGTTCACAATGCATGCAACTTTTGACAGATTTGGTCGGATCTCAAGTCTAATGGGGGGAAAAAATCAAAACATAACAGAAAATACAAAGAAGTCAAAGAAGAAAAAAATCACAAATCCACAATTGATATGAATGTTAACTTTAAAGAATACAAAAATGTTATGTTTTACGAAACAATAACTATAAATTCTCTTAGTCAAAATAATCAATTGATGGCTCATGTCAAAAAAAATTCAATGCCCTTTTTAATCTTTAATTCATTTTTTTTTATTCTATAACCTTTCAAAAGGACACTTTCTGAAGACAAGGCAAACATAACCAACAATTCTGTGTATTTATTTTATCAAGCCCTTCTCATTCCAATGTCTGTAAATAGCTACAAACTGTGACATTGTGCATTCTGCTACTATCAGCTACTAATAATAAAAACAAATCTTTCACCATCTTTAATCCACAGATCAAATTATCAGTTGTTTTTCAAGCCTTACAAATTTGTTGCCTGTCAAAGCTTTTTTTTTTTTGGCTTCAAACCAATCAGTCAAACTATTTCTTCGCGAGGCTCCACAAGGGATCTAGACTCCCCAGCGGGTCACTCGGATCTTGGGAGCCCATCCCAGATTGCAGCGCCCCCTGTGCCTGTGCAAAGTTTGCCTTGGTGATTTTGTTCTTTTTCTTCTCGTCTGGTGAGCCAAGCGTGAAAGTTTTGGGGTCCTGAAGCTGGCTGAGAGTCACCGACCCTCCCTTCATCGACGCTGGATCTTCCATCTTTACGTCTGCTGAGTTTCCATTCACACTCTCTAAAAGAAACGGTTCTACGCGTGACTTGTCTGTGGTTGCTGAGGAATAGACAGACATGCCAGTTGTGGGATCTGCTACACTGTTGTTTTGACCGAGGTCACTTCCATATTGCTGGACCACGTCCGGCAGGCTGCTCAAGCTCGGCTGGGGAGAGGGAGAGATGAGACCGCTGGAGTTGTTTCTCTTGTGCTTCCCAATAGCCGTGTCTGACATAAACAGCTGCCCTTGCTGAGAATTCTCACTAGCTAACCCAGAGGACAGACTTCCATCGCAGCTGCCAGAATCCACAGGGAATCCGGGCTGGGCCAAGTTTTGCGGATGAGGAGAATGTGGCTGACTGACATGGAGCCGACCCACATTCTCACGGATAGTCTGCAGATCAACCGAACCAAGAACTATGTCGTCCGGTGCAGGTGAAGGAGTGTGGTGTTTCGGAGAGCTCTTGCTCAAGCAGGACCCTTGATGGAAACTTCCCTTGTGCGGGTTTTTCACAAGCACATTACCTGGTGATGATACAGGAGATACAGTTAATCATCAAAAAAAGCCAAGAAACATGAAGACAGAACGGTTCATAAAAATATCTTCAAACATTTATTCCAAAACAGCGCTATTTGTATAATGCAGTCAAATAATAAGACATTTTGTGCAAAAAGTTCAGCCTGGAAAAAATAGTTGAATCCTACCGATCAACTATGCTGTTCACATTACACATTTTCTAATCAGAATGAAGGTTAAGACTCGCTATATTTAGCCTGCTCTCACAACTGATTTCTATGAGCAAATATACAAGTGATGTACACATGGAATCCTATTATTATACAACCTTCACATCTTCAGCGTAAACTCATCGGCTAATGTAACTGTTGAAAAGCTGCTTGTTTTGCCCAGCAGCAAGATGATGTGCTAGGTATGTTGACAGAAAACTTATGCTACAATTAGATAGAATAAAGTATCTTGTTGTCTCATCGTAATAAATCAAAAGCTGCAATCACCAACTGTAAGCTAAAACGCATTTAAACGCAATGAAAAAAAACAACCTACTCAGATTTCGCCATTACAAAATCTATAGAAAACATTAGTTGATGTGCCAGTGCATGCAGAAACCTACGTTTCTCCAGGAATCCCTCGGCAAACTGCAGCAGCGCCTGGTAGCAGCACTGCAACTGTTCCTTCTTGTGCAGAACCGAGCGGCGCTTTTGGAGCATGCGCCTTGCCAGACCGGGAATATCCACTAGCCCGTTGCCATGGAGAATTTCCTGCATGGCTGCATACACCAAGGTGAACACACCAGTGCGTCCAATACCGGTGCTGCTCGGTGCACACAAAAATAAAAGCACATATGCAAAGAAGCAGTTAGTTATTCAAATGAATCTAACAAAGTTTTCAAAATATTCATAATAATATTATTAAAGTGGCCCATATATAAGCCACCTCACAGTGAGGATAGTTTCTTTACATTGGCCCTGAACATAGCTGGACTCTGCATCATTCCAAAATGGTGGAAGCATTTTAAAATATTTCTCCAACACTTCAAACCATATTTAGATTTTTTTTTTTTTTTCTTAATTAGTTTCTCAGAAACTTCCAACTGATTTTGTGCAGGGTGGGTCACATTTTCATTTACTCTTTCAAAAATAGCTGTGGCTGGAAAATGAACCACAGCAGCTGTTTGATGCTTCCAAAATGAATAAAGATTAGTTTTCATTTGGTTGTGGTAAGAACTGAATACTTGCAGGAATAGAATCTTTAACCTTCTACTCTTACACTCAACGTTATCTGTTTACTATGCCATAGTGAGGCTTATCAGAAGGCTATGAATTCTACCATGGAGTACATATGTGCTAAATTCGATGCGAGAGAGAGAAAGAGAGAGAGAGAGAGAGAGAGAGAGAGAGAGAGAGCATGCAGAAGAGAGAGGGGAGAGAGGGAGAAAATCAACAATAGACAGACATTAAAAGAGAGAGAGCATTTACAAGATAAGAGACCAAGAAGGAGAAACAAAGCAACAAAAAAAAAAAAGGAATAGGCAGAGAGACAGAGAGACAGACAGAAACAGCAAAAGCAAAAAAATTGATGGGTAGAAGTGCCTTACCCACAATGCACTATGATTGGTTTTGTGAGACTGCGTTGCTGCAGGTAAAAGCTGTGAACCTCCGAGATAAAGTTGACAATGCTGCTCACTTCATCAGGGAAACCACTACACACGGGGCCAGTGGAAGGGGAGGGGGGACAGGGAGGAGGAGAAGTGAGTGGGAGGGGAAAAGAGGGGGAAGAAAGAGAAAAGAAGTGGAGCAAAAAGAGGCAGAGGGGGGGAGGAGGAGTAAAAAAGAATGTCAAAAATTTATTGAAATGAACAACTCATCAATCCATTACATTTGCATTAAATGGTTTATTTGATGTATGTTATCACAAGTGCATCATCAAGCAGTAGTTTTGTCTTCTCTACTCCATCCCTTTCTCCTACAATAGTTCAAGCTATTTTCTTGGTTTGATGAATAAAACAGTTTAATTTTTTTTTAAATGGCTTTAAAAAGAAAAGTGAGAACTAGCCAGAAAAAAATACTGTGCTCTGCTTAAAGTGCTAAAATGTTTTCCACTCACAAGTCGCGTCAAATTTTTGAGTATTGATTGGGCATAAACTGCATTTTGAGAGGTTTGTAATGGTCAAAAACAGACAAAGATCTCCTGATAAGAAAATCTTTTTTTTCAATCTACAGTGTTATACAAAATCTGACTCAATCAGATGAATCAAAAGACAAATATGCTTTGAGACTTACGGTTAGAATTTAGAATTTATTCCTATTGCTGATAAACCATAGGTTGGAATCAACAGAAAATACATGTGGAAAGGCAACAGATTTACACCAAACCATAGTAAAAGATCAGAAACATTGAGATATTAGTGTCACCATGATCGCTCAGATTTGTGAGCAAGACACTTGATGATGATGATGATGATATCTACAATGAACAAGAAATGGCAGTTACCTGACTGGCCAATTCTTGAACTGCAGGTGAACCACAGTCCTGCCTTGCTTGGTCTGAAAGCAGCAATGACAGTCCTTGTCAGAAATCATCAAACAAATGGAGAGTTTATGTTATCTAAACTGAAACATCTCGATTTATACAGTAGTTCAATATATGAATCAGGACAAGCTAGTAAAACAAATCATCTGATTATAAAAGCAAGTAACCATTAGGTCTTCTCATCACTACTGTATTTTAAGCATTGAAAGTTAACACTTATATTAAATTATTGAAGAGAATTTACAGGAATGTAAAAGTTTAAAAGACCTAGGCTGGTCTAAATGCAAGAAAATTCTTTGCTTGCTTAAGTTCCAGAAGAATGATCTGCTATAATGACAGGACTAAAATATGTTAACTCTAGAAGTGCAACCCGACCTGATTGTTTTTCATGTAGATGATCCGCTCCACCCAATGCTGGCGGAATTTGACCGATTGCAGTGAGAGCAGCATGGGACCCTGTTCCTGCGGCTTGTCTTTATCCACAGGGTAATACACTGGATATTTCTGGATTGCCACAATCATATTATTACATGTTTGTCATCTACGCACAAGGCAACAGTCCACAGCAAAAATGGATATCAAGTATTTGCAACGCTTTTAAATTCTTGAGATTTCAGACTTTTATTTTTTTTATGCCTCTTCAAAAAAGATAAAATTAAATTAAACAGGATAGTTTTTGGCTGTATTACATTTTTAATGCCTCCAAAAGATTCTCTAATCATGCTCGAGCCTGGTATCAAAATCTGTATGTTTCTTTTTCTCTGCTCTGTCTTATCTTATAGAGAAAGAACAAACAGATCAATATATATAAAAGATACTACTATTTGCGTATTTCAAACTCCTTGCCAAAAAGCATATACTATGGTCAGTCGATCTAGATCTATTGTGATCATACAAGAAAGTATAAAAGAGACTGAAAAGCAGAGTTATGGTACACTGTTGACATTCTCCTAAACTTAAACAAACCATCTATAGTATAACAAAATTAGTGAACAGTGATACCCCCACATTATTTTACATTCCCTGGCTTACCCTTTCCGAAAAAAAAAAAAATACTTCAATAAAAATGTACTGATTTTTTGCTTGAAATCTTTCAGCTGCTGTCAGAATTAGTCCAACCTCACTATTTCTCTCAGGGATTTATTACATAGATGTAACCTAATCCACCCGCTAAAGATATAAAAATATCAGAAAATGAAAGATTTAATGGATGAGAAAATTGTGGAGACCTTTCCCGTTTCATATTCGCTTGTGATCTGCACCAAGACTTCAGAGCCCTGCTCGTACACCATCGACCAAAACTCTCCAGTAGTGAGGGTCAGCGGAGACTGCGTCACGATAAACTTGGGGCAAGACGGAGCCAGATCCTGGTATGGGATGCAATACAAGTTGACAGGGAAACAGGAAAATCACTTGTCTTAGTTGCTCAACAAATAAAAAAAAAATGAAATATTCTCTAGTCTGCTGAGTAAATACAACAACTACTGAGGAAAAGAAGAGATATGATGCCTGGACCCAGATCTGTAATTTTACATGATGAAGGGTATTTAAAATCGATGTCTATACACTGATTCCTGGACATCAGAGCTTCTATTACTTGGCTAAACAAGATACAACTGATCAAATTGGTGTTTCGTCGAGAGGAGGAATTTGTACCCCTAGCAGTCATCTGGTTAAAAACAAAACATATTATGGATATCTCTGGTTCTCCTCACCCACTGCAAAGAAAAACATTATTACTGAATGTAGATAACTTTTTTTCTTTTCTTTTAAGAACAAGAAGTTGATAAATGAAATAGGAGAGCTTACATTCATCCAACTTGCATTGATGTAATCATCACTGGACGATGTAAGGACAACTCTGGTCTCGTCATCTGGAAGCAAAGAGCAAAGAATAAAACACTGAGATTCAGATTCTGCCAGCCTTGCAGCAGCAGTGAAAATGTTAACATCCACAACAACAGAGGTTTGAGCACAATTAATACCTTCCTCGCCATGATTTCTAAACCTTCAATCATCATCATAAAACAAAATATATAACCCTCCCCCCCAAAAAATATTTAAAAGTTGTCATATTTTCTCAGAATTTTCTATCCAGGCAAAGCACTGAACCAATCCTGTTTGTAGATCTAGCGCCAATTTTTTTTTTTCTAGACTTAGATTCATACAGAAACAGTAAAGATTTCATACAGTTGACATCTATTAACCTTTTCGTGATGTAGGTGCTGCCTGCATATGTAATGTTGCAGGGTTTGAGTTTGAAAATTTGTAAGGAGTAAATGCTAAATATGAGGTGTGCTTAGAAACAGTATCTTTGTGATTTAGTAGTAAATATTTGACCTATAAAAGTATATTTATGTTCAGGAATAAATGCCCTTTATAATGCAACCTACCTTTTTTCCCTTTTTCAGATGTACTCTGTTTCTTAGAGCAAGATTTAGATTTATTGGCAGGTGCCTGTCGTTTTTTTTCCAGCTTTAGGAGTTTCATGATCGTCACTACTCTCTGTGTCACTTCTCGAACTACTAGATCTATAAGTTTCATAATCACTTCCTGAATCTTCATAGAAAAATTCATTTTCACTTGAATCACCAAGTAAGAGTCCTAATACTTCTCTGTTATCATACAAAGCTCTTTGAGAACGTTTACTATTGTTATCACTACTTGTTGAGGGCTCCATCATGTCGGAAGGAATCAACGTGATGTACAGAATGAAAACATCGGAAGAAAAGCTAAAAGCACACCTTTACTAAAGGTTATTTTCTCAGAAGAAGGGTCAATTTATAAAAAAAAAATATCGATAAATTCAATTTTCTAAGTGGCTTTAGCATAGGCTTTGAAACTTTTCCACTATTCCATCGATATAACCTGACGTACGTTATACGTCAAGTATGGCATCTTGGCACAAGAAGCATGACGTATGTTGAACGTCATGTAGGGCATCTTGGCATGATATTTTATGAAGCTAATATGACGTACGTAAAACGTCATATATGGATCGAAGGAGTTAATGTACTAATGTAGAGAAATGGAGCAGATTTTCCTCTCCTACATGTATCAGCATTTCACATGATTATCATTAAAATTTTTGGAGAGGTGTAGTCAAATTCCAAAGATTTTCTATACTGATGATGATGTTGATTATTTTACCTGCATAGCTTTGTGTATCAGATGGGTGATGCACGTTACAATTTTAAAAACTTCATATATTTTTGCATATTGACAATTCTAGGGTTAAGTTTCTCTTTTCTTTCTTTCCACCACTTTAGGAAGAAAAAAAAAAAAGATAAAATTCCAATATCTAGACAGAGAATCCCAATATCTCAGTCCAGCTTTCACAATTACAAAGCTTATACAGAGCAGTTTCAGGCTAATCCACTGGTTTGAACATTTCATTTGCCTCCTCCAAATCATTTTTATTTGATCTCCGAGCGCATGCATGCTCACATGCCCACACACGCACACACATACCCTTCGTGTTCTCCCTCCCCTTAAACCAAGAAACTCACACGGCATGATGTCCGGATCTCGGTTCTTCATCGGATAACATCTTGCGATGGCCATGGACATTTTCTTTGTGGTGGCGTCCTGACTGTCTAGCAGGCTCTGGTAAGGAGAGCAGGGAGAGAGAGGGAGAGAGTGAGGAACAGACAGGCAGACAGACAAGTGTATATCTTAAATCAATATCTGGCTGAAAAGTGCTGCTTATTATGTTTATTTTTTTTATTACGATATTCAAAATGATTGATGACAGCTTGCAAATAGTCATTATAGAAAATAATAATATTGGTCACTATTGTCCTTTACACACTTAAAAAGAAACATACCTGCACAGCAATTAAAATTTACTATTTAAGTCCTTTGCAGACTGTTCTCAAGGTGTTTATGTAGACAAAAATTAACATTTGCCACTACAATACTTTACAAACTGTCTTCAAGACTTGCACCTGGTGAACGATTGACATCATTTCCCACTATCACTTTATTGGTACTATCTTCAAGACGCATGTTTATCTCATACTAATCCGGTATCTGTAATAAACACATGTCATTTCAGATTATTGTCTTATTTGGACTGTCTTCAAGACACATGTTTATTTCACACTAATCCGGTATCTGTAATAAACACACGTCATTTCACATTATTGTCTTATTTGGACTGTCTTCAAGACGCATGATTATCTCACACTAATCCATTTATCCGTTGCATACACCCACCTTCCAAACAGTATCCAGTCGAGAAACCCCTAGGATGGGGACAGACAGTTCATCCACAAACTTGCCAAAAGCCTCCACGTCTGCTAGGAGCCTTGTGATTTCCCCGGGGCCAGAGTATGCCGACTGGGCGGTGTCAGGGGGGATGGCCTGTTTCTTCATGGCCTCCTCCTTCTGCAGCTGTCGCTCCTGGTCTGTGAGAACCTGTGGGGTGATGATGGAGCCCTTCATGCCTGGACAGGAGAGAAATCAATCGCATGTAAATAAGCTCTTACATTGTAGATCAACCAGCTTAAATAACTTGATCCTCATTACTACTTTTTTTTGCCCTCACTGTATGTACAAAGAATTACAGGATTTGTATGTTGCGTCATTCTTTTTTTTTTTTTAAATAGACAAAGGAGATGAAGTCAAATAGCCTTTCTGTGAAGGAATTTTCAAAACTGTTTGCTGGACATGCATGTCCACAGAAAGTATGTAGAATTTACCACGCTTACGTGAACAGATGCGAGGCTAAGAGTGTATGTGAGGCATACGTCATTGTAGATATTTTAGCACTAGAGCCTTTTTGAAAAATTATATCGTCTCAAATAGGCTAGAATAACTCAAAGGTCAAGTTCAAATATCAAAATACAGAATTGGGATGGAAATATAAGGTTTTGTTTTTCTTCCCACAAGACTAAATTGTGAGCTTATCTATCATGTTCATATCGCAACAAATCCAAAATGATGTACGTCTGATTTTCCTTGCAACCTCACAAAATACAATCTGCATAGAGATTTCTCACTTTTCTACATGATTTATGTTGCCAAAGCTTCAACACAAGCACTTACCATTTGGGCTTGAGGAGAGAATTTCGTCCAATGAGGAGCTTTGCCTGGACACGGTCATCCTACTGGGTATCGGAGAGGATGGTGCTGTCATTGGTGCAACTGGTTGTGCAGAGCTGACAAGTGGATTGGGGCCACTTAGATCTGGATGGAGCAAACATGTATGCTTTTAATCATTAACGCACAATAGATTCACTATTAACATGTGTAACTTGTGTGTTCTTCAATCAGATGTAAAAAAAAAAAGCACTTACTTTTTCAACTATAGCTACAACTACCAGGGTTTAGTTTAGATTTTGTACATTGCTAATCCAATACAATGTGATCTCAGGCTTTCAGGCCCTTTGTCAGGCCAGGGCACTAGTGGTGGCAACAACTAGGCATTTGAAAAAAAAAGATGAAAAATTTAACAGCCAACCTAAAAATATAGACCTACAACTAGTTTGTTTTAAATGGTGTTGAAGCCTTAACAATCTTTTGAATTTCTCTAACCACTAAATTATGTATATAAGACAGGTCAAGAAACTTAAAGTGAAAGCAAACAAGCTGGATCAGTCGACCCGCTGCTTTGTGAACTAAAACTGTAGAGGAAAGCCAGAAAACTTGCACCTACTGTTTCCAGGTGTGAGCGCAGGTTTCGGCAGTCCCGCATCCCTGGACACACTCACAGGTTGGAGAGGCGTCTGCAATGCCACATGCTGAGTCTGTGCTAGGCCCTGCATCTGATTTCACAAAGAAAAAAATGTATGAAAAAATATGAGCACACTGATAATACAACTAGGACGCATAACTAACAGTCTATGTGGGCCTTCTAAAAAGTTAAATTAAGAGGTGTGTGATTTGAGGATTCAGCCTAGATTTATGAACAATACTTGTAATTTTTCCCGGAATCATATAATTTTAGGGTTCGAAGATCTAGGCCTTGATTTATAAACAATATCTATGGTAATTTTGCCTGGGACTCAGTCTTTTACAAAGACAGGCTTAGAATTTTAGGTTTTGAAGATCTAGACCACATATTTATAAACAATATCTGAGGTAATCTTGTTCCTGACTCAGTTTCTTTTAAAAAGATACTTAGAATTTTAGGGTTTGAAGATCTAGGTCTATATTTATGACATGATCTGGCATAGTTCTCAGAGTTCCCTGGCAAAAATCAAGCCAGTGCAAGTCAGCCCATCACTGTCAGATTTCATAAGATATTTGACCTACATCTTGAGACCACTCATGATATGTTAGGATTTTTACATGCAATCCTATTGAGAAAAGCAGGATTTTGAGTTTGTTCTTCACTATTTATCAAAAAGTTTAAACCCCACCATCCTTGGCACAAGGTACAATATTCCTATCCAGCTTGTGCTGCTGCCGAGCTTACAAAAGACTTTCTCTGGCCCTATCAACGATTTGAAAAGTTCAAAATGCAACTTTAAACTGATTAGGATTGGTCTCCAGACATCCACCATCTGTATCTGTATCATAACCTGCACACACTTTTCTGTGATTAAAATTGTAAGAGAAAAGCAGTGCATCACCTGCTGAGGGTTCATTTGTCCAGCGGAATGTTGCGGTTGTTGTTGGTGGTGCAGCTGTTGCTGTGGCTGGTGTTGCATCATCCCCATGCCTGCAGTCATGAATCCACTACCACCAGCACCACCACTACCCTGGGCATCGTGAGGCAGCTGCTGCTGTCGCTGAAGAGGAGAGGGACCAGAAACAGATGACCCTGCAGCACCAAATCCAGGCTGTAACTGCTGTTGTTGGCGGTAGGGTTGCTGCTGTTGTTGGTATGGCTGTTGCTGATATGGTTGTTGCTGCAACTGCTGGGACTGATGTTGTTGGTATTGTTGGTGCTGTTGCTGCTGCTGTTGGGGTTGCAGTTGTTGCGGTTGATATGATTGTTGTTTTGGCTGTTGTTGTTGATATGGTCCCTGCTGTGGATGCTGCAGTTGCTGCTGAGGCTGCATGTGACTGGGCAGGTAGCCTTGTTGATTCGCCTGGTTGAAACTAGCTCCGGTCATGTGGGGCGCTGACAAGGCCGACATGATCGACCCACCGCCACCACCGCCTGGCACTGGGTACTGGTGCTGACCTGGCTGACCTTGAACTCCTTGTGCTGGGCCGGCTGCCGGATTTTTTCCTTAATTTCAGAGAGAGAACAAACATGAATGAGACAAGTACAAGTGATTCATAGATATGAATGTTACATATTTTGACATTCTAGTTACAGATTTCTGGTTAGTACAGATGAAAATTTTGAAAAAAAGCAAAGCCACTAAATAAGTTGTAAACAAAAAAGAGCAAAAGGATTATTTTTTTTTAAATTATTGATGATCTTGCTATGCTTCAAACAAGTACTTGCATTCCATTTCAAAGTGCTTGTTTTCCTAATTTTTTTTTTTTTTTTTCCAGTTAAAACACATCTGCAGGAAGCAGTTTTTATTTTTTTAGAAAACACAAATTTTAAAATAGGCACATTTAATAAATTTATGTCTTTGCTTACAACATTTTTCTAAATTTCCAGATTGCTCTTTATTAACAGCAACACTGACCAAGTCTTTAAAAATAACTGGATTAGTTAAATCGTACACCCAATCCTTCATCAATAAAAGCTCTTTAAGTTTCACTTTCACACTCAGCAAGTGAATAGCAAACCCATTCTGAGATCTGTAGAAATCCTTCTGCCAAGGGTTCGAGTCCTGCTACAAGTGTCCTGACCTATTATGGACACACTGTTTGCATAAAAACCAAACCTCATACTATTCATCAGAGAAAGATCTAAAAATTGGAAGATTTGATAGTAAAATGATGTGGTTTAGATGGTCCTATTGTTGAGATACAAGAGGGCTTAAGCTCTAAATGTTCAGCTACCTTCAAATACACAAGTTCTTTGGGGAATAATTTTTTTTTTTAATTATAGGAGATAGAAAAAGGAATTTTTTTTTTAAATGTGAAGAATGAAAAACTAAATATTTGCCCAAACTGACCTTGCCCAGCCAGCTGACCCCACTGGCCACTGAAGGTCATGCCTGCCCCATGTGGGCTTGAGTGCACCGAGAGAGTGGACACACCTTGTCCAGACTGACCGGTCATTACAGGTGTGGACATGAAGGACCCTCCAGCTGGCTGACTGCTTGGGTAGCTAGATGCATATTGAGGGTTTGCAGCTAGTACGGAAGTTGTGGCCAGGTGGTTGACACTGCTGCTGCTGGTTGTCGAGGGCTGGGGAAATCTAGGCGAAGATTGCTGGGCCGAGAACTGGGGCAGGTACCGCTGTTGGTTTTGTTGGTAACTAAAGTTGGAGATGTTACCGTGAGCACCATAGTTAGAATCAGTGTATCTGTAGCCGCTGCTTGTCACAGGCGCCTGTGGTCTGTAGCTCTGGTTGGTCGGCTGGTATGTATGTGCAGGCCCACCTTGTTGCTGGTGGTGTTGCTGAGGATGATGGTGTTGCTGCTGCTGCTGTTGAGGATGCTGTGGTAGGGCTTGTGGTTGTCCTGCAGGTTGCATTTGACCTTGGTAGAGATGACTTTGAGGACCTTGCTGTTGGGGAAGAGGTTGCACTGTCTGCCCACCTTGATCTTGAAACTGGGGTTCAGGCTGAAAATTTTGTTGTGGCTGCAGTGGTCCTTGTTTTGGAGGTTGTTGATGTGCCTGCTGTCCATATTGATGGTGCTGGAGAGATGTTGTCCCAGCAGAGGCAGGGTACTGAGCGCCCCACTGCTGGGGGGTAGGATAGCGCACCGGTTGTTGTTGTTGTTGTTGTTGCTGAGGGTTAGTCTGGTGTGGTTGCTGTGCAAGGGTTTGGTGCAGTTGAGGCTGCTGATACTGAGGGGTTTGGGCATACTGCGGTTGCAGCTGCTGCTGCTGTTGAAAACCCTGGTTCTGCTGTGGCTGTGGCAGCTGGTTCCCAGGTTGCTGATGTTGTTGTGGTACCTGATGTTGCTGATGCTGCTGAGGCATGGAATCTCCACTGACTCCTGGCCCAACTTTTGCAGTAATTGCCTGGTCTGTGTTGGTCTGCTGCTGCAGATGGTGTGATCCTTGCATGTTGCCGTACTGTGGCTGCTGGAAAGGTTGTTGCGTCTGAGGTAAGTGTTGCCCCTGTGACGGAGCTGGCTGTTGTGGGGCTTGTGAAATCAAGGGTGGTACTTGCTGTTGTGCAAAGCTACCTGGCATTGCCCCACCCATCATCATTGATGGAGATGACGCTGAAGGATATTGAGTTCCAGTAGACATCCCTGAAGGCAGTGGACTTTGAGCTGAACTGGATATCCCCGAGGGTAGAGGACCCTGACGTAGATTAGTCCCATACACATTCTGCTGTGGATAGCTGGCATTCACAGGAGGGACTTGACCTTGCACAGATGGCATGGATCCTCCCTGAGACAGCTGTGATGGAAGGGGCTGTACTGGACCTCCTGAGGCCTGCAGCATTCTTGTCGGATGTTGCTGGAACTGCGAAGCTGGCTGAGGATGGGCAGAAATAGGCATCTGCTGCGGTAAATTGTTAGAAGCAGCGCTGAGATTTGGCGACGGACTGTGCCTGGCAGGGGCTGCTACCCTACCATGTTGTGGAGATGCTGATGGCGAGGGGCGACCAGGACCAGCTCCCCCACCTATTTTTCTCCCTCCTGGTACAGATGTTTGCCCCTGGGAGACTGAGGCAAGGTACTGGGCTATTGTTGCAGGCAGTATGGATGCCAGACTAGGATCCAGCCCAGGGAAGTTAGGCTGGTAATTGCCACTGCTGAGGTCAAATCCTGCCTCACTTACCGGAGGGGTCGGCGGAGGAACACTGGGAGCAGCTGCTGGAGGGTTCTCATCTCCCGACTTGAGGCCAAAGCTGCGCGGCTTCATGAATGGTAAATAGTCCTTCAGCTTCGGGCCCTCAAAAGACGGCGGCAGGTTCTGTGGCTGGCTTGGCAAGGATGTGGATGGCAAGGGTCCTGGGGGCAGAGGTCCCGCTGTGTCCTCTTGTCCTGGTATCAAGCCAGGAGGGAAGGAAGGAGGGACACCTGTGTTTGTAGGAGTCCCAGTTCCAGGTTTAGGGGCTTGGGGGCGAGAAGGGGGAGCAACTGAGACAGAGAAAGGGGGAAAAAAACATACAGTCATACAATCAGTAAAAACCTGTACAATCGAAAAGAAACAATTCAAGATTGTTTGGCTTTGTAAAAAATAATTTTTTAAAAACGTCTATCTCTATCTGCAGACTTTGGACACCTTAATAACTCAACTCCAACAAGAAACAAAAGCACTTTAAAAACTGGAAGACTCTCATATTTGGGCAAAGATGGCAGCACCGAAACTCAAAATATAGACATAACATGAGGTGCAGTAATGAGGTGGAAAAAGAAATAGAGCCTAATAGATACCATTCACCAACCTGGTGATTTTAGGTTTTATCACATCCCTAACCCCCTTCTTTCCTACCAGGTCAAGGATTCCAGTGATGGGGCTTGACCACTGACCAGGTGGCTAAGTTAATATCAGGACTACTAATGTGGCAAATGCAGCACAGAACTAGGTCGAACACTCACCTCTAGGGGCAAACCTGGCAAGCAGCATCTCTCTCTCCTCTCGCCTGATCTTGCACTCGCCCTGGCAACGCTCCAGCGTTTTGGCCACAGACTCTGACAGCTTCTTGTAGTATTCTGTCCCTTTCTTGGATTTTGCCAACAACTCCTCATACTTATCGTAGGATGCAATCAGCTCCTGGACTGTTTTCTCTCGCCTGAAACATCAGATCCACAATTTGAAAGTAGTTGCTTCTTTCTCTGGGTCTCTTTTAAGATTCATTTCCGTGTAAAATATTATTATTTTTTTAACTTTGTGTTTATTTCATTTTTTCATCTTGTGATCAAATGGTAAGAATTTGAAGTTTCAGATACACTTTCGTAGTAAAATAAGATGAACAATAAAAAAAAAACTTTTTCCACAATTTTTTTCTTACTGGTTTATGAGGATGAAAGGGAAGTCAAATATAAATTTAAAAACAAACAAAATTGAATGATTGACCCTTTATATCAGTACTGAACGAATAAAATAGGGGAGTCTAGGCTAATTGTTTCTGTAACTATCACAACATGTAGCCACATGACCTCATACAAAGAGAACAAAATACAAAGACCAGAGTAAACGAGATGGTACAAAGACAAGAATAAACAAGACAGTACAAACACTGAAATACGCAAGATAGTACTAAGACCAGAATAAATAAGACAAAGACTAAAATAAAGGAGACAATACAAAGACCAAAATAAACAAGACAGAACAAAGAGCAGAATATGCAAGACAGAACAAAGACAAGAATAGGGCAGTAAAAAGGCCAAAATAAACAAGACAGTACAAAGATTGGAATACGCAAGACAGTACTAAGTCTAGAAAAAACAAGACAATACAATGATCTGAATAAACAAGACAGTTCAAAACTCTGAATGAGTAAGACGGTATAAAGACCAGAATTAGACAGGAGAAAGACCAGAACAACACAGTACAAAGGCCAGAATAAACATGACAGTGCATAATAGAAAAAACAAGGCTGTAAAAAAAACCCAATAAACAAGACTGTTCAAACACCAGAGTAAACAAGACAATACAAAGACTAAAAGACTAAAATAAACAAGACAGTACAAAAACCAGGATAAACAAACCAGGAGAAAGACAGTATAAAAACCAGAATAAAAAAGCCAGGAGAAAGACCAAACTAAACAAGACAGTACAAAAACCAGAATAAACAAGCCAGGAGAAAGACCAAAATAAACAAGACAGTACAAAAACCAGGATAAACAAACCAGGAGAAAGACCAAAATAAACAAGACAGTACAAAAACCAGAATAAAAAAGCCAGGAGAAAGACCAAACTAAACAAGACAGTACAAAAACCAGGATAAACAAACCAGGAGAAAGACCAAAATAAACAAGACAGTACAAAAACCAGAGTAAACAAGGTAATACAAAGACCAAAATAAACAAGACAGTACAAAAACCAGAATAAACAAGCCAGGAGAAAGACGATAATAAACAAGACAAGACAACCCGTTGTGAATTTGTTCCTTACTTGGCCGCTGCTTCAGTGTAGGCCTGCCTGATGGCAGCAAACTTTGCGTTAGCATCAGTCAGAGCCCTGAGGATGTTGTCCTGGGCAGCCAGGTTCTGTTTGATGTAGCCCACGAGCTGGTCGTGCTTCTTCAGCTGCTCTGCAAACACAGCCTGAATGAGGGGGGAAAGCATGAAGAAGAGGGAATCAAATTGTGAGCTACAACTTCTGTTAGCAATTGTTTTTACTGTTTAGCAATATACAAAGACAACGTGTCATTTAATATGTTTCATTATTTCTATTGTAAAAAAAAAAGCAACATGTTTTTTTTTTTTTAGAAATAAGAGCATAAGTCATTCTTAGCTAAACAGCGACTGAAAATGTGTTTATTTTGAAACAGCTATACCATTATTTTTCTTCGCATCTTTTGCATTTGTCATATACTATAACTTTTTCTCATTATTCTTAGCTAAACAGCGACTGAAAAATATGTTTATTTTGAAACAGCTATACCATTATTTTTCTTCGCATCTTTTGCATTTGTCATATATTGTAACTTTTTCTCATTATTCTTAGCTAAACAGCAACTGAAAATATGTTTATTTTGAAACAGCTATACCATTATTTTTCTTCACATCTTTTGCATTTGTCATATACTATAACTTTTTCTAATTATTTCTGTGCTTATCTGGTGGCAAAAATGTATGTTTGAGATAGGCCCGTTGTTGGATGGAAGCTTTTAAGAACTAAAAAATGTAAAAATTATTACAAGTAATTGAAAATATCACTTTTTTAAGTACTTACTTTAAACACAACACTCAAATCAATTTTTTTTTTAATCGATCATAATATAAATTGATTCCTTTATATATAAATTGATTTCAGATTGTTCATACTGCCAACGGTGCACTTGGATCATAACACAACAAGGCAGAAATCAGAATTTCACCTCCAAAATGAGTTTTAAGAATAATACCTCCTTCCCTCCCCCCCCCAAAAAAAAACCAACAACACACCAATTATGGGGAAAAACTTTTTTTAACTTTCTAATCCAAAAAGTTATGTACATATTGACCTCTTTATTGGTTTTGTCCTGTGTAAGGAGAACACAAAAAGTTATGTACATATTGACCTCTTTATTGGTTTTGTCCTGTGCAAGGAGAACACAAAAAGTTATGTACATATTGACCTCTTTATTGGTTTTGTCCTGTGTAAGGAGAACACTGGTGATGTCATCGCCATGGATTTGACCTCTGAACTGCTCTAGCAGAGCTTTGCGCTGCTCTTTCATCTCCGACACTTTCTGCATAAGGCGGCGGACTTCGCTCACTACATTGTCATCCTCTGGGGCTGTGAGACAAATCATATGCTTTAAAAACTCTACAGAAAAGGGCCGAAATTCATTTTAAATGTGATGAAGTAATTTTGATATTCACAAATTTCAAAATATAAAGATTTTCTAGAAAATTTATCACGGTAGAAATGATCTGTTTTTGAAAATGCACAGATAATTTAGATTCCAAATGTGATGAGGGTAATAGCTTTAAGATGGCAATGATGATTATTACAATATGAATTGGGACATAAGTGGTAATGCAGCTCACAAAGAAACATTAATCAGTATGATGATGATGATGTCAACAATGACAAAAAGTAAAGGAGAAGAAAACAGTTGCCAGCTCAAGATTATGTATATGAGGGTATTTAGAAAATGAATCAATAGTAAAATTACATTAAAATATTTATTATTGCTTCACCACTATCATAAAAAAGTAGTTTCAATGATAGCAATTACAACACTAAGTATACAAGCTAAGAGATAGTGAAATGTCAGTGCCGATAACAATGGCAATAGTTCTATGCCCTAAAGCTTCATTTGTAACAGCTTACACAGCGTTGGCTGGGAGGAGGGCAGCATTGCCTGTATCTCTGAAGGGGCCAGAGCCAGTGTCTTCAGGTTGGTTGTGTGAGTGTTCATCGCCTTGTGCAGAGTGTTGTTCAACTGGCTGCCCTCCTCGTGCCGCTTCCTCAGGTTGGTCAGCTCCTCAAGTAGACGCGGCAACACAGAACTGGGTTTCTTGTTGCCATATTGCTCCTGAGGACAAAAGCATTTCATCAAGTACTTGTCTTATGAGAAGTGCTTCAAAGGTTGTTTTTATTCTTTTTCAATGTTCTCAATTTATCATTTTGTTTTTATTGATCCAAAGTGACCATTGGTCTATACACTGCCTTACCAAATTTTGCAGTTATTTTCAATTATTCCCTCTATTCATCACAGTGACATGTCCAATGTACCATTAGTCAATATACTGCCTCACCAAATTCTGCTACTGCTTTTAATTGTTTCTGACCCTCAACAAACACAAGTCATCAAAAGAAAAGATGAAGAGACAAGGACAGGGCACATGACAAGCAATGGATGGGCTCTGCTCACCTCAAACTCCTGTGTCTTCTGTGTGTCCGTATCCACCAGCTCCTGGATCTCTTGCAGCCCCAGGTCTACCTCTGTAGCCAGGCCAGATACACCTGTAGTGGACAGGACGTCGGGTTTAAAATGTTTTTAAAATGACAGTACACGTATCATGGACATACATTGGAGGGGGTTGAATGTAATCATCATTTGTCACCATGGGGAAAAAGCTTTGGACTTTAAATTTGGTTATGAAATAGCCAAGTATAGTATCATGTTTTGGTAAAGGAAGATGACACATGTTCACTATGTATGTTCATTTTCTTTTTGTCTTTTACACCTGTCCTAGATGTAGCTGCACAACTGAGAGTCAGTTGCTTCTAACAATGCCTCTTGCAAACCCTTAATCTCAAAAGCAAAAAATAAAATGTGATGCACACTTCATGCATAAGACAATGTTTCCTATGAAGTTATATGCAAAATTGTCTGTTTGGAATTTAATTCAAAAGGAAGAGATTATGAGAAATGTTCACTGTCTGTTTAATTTTTTTTTAATAACAATAAAAATAATATCTCAACATATGCTTTTTTCTTTTTCATTTTAGAAAAACAATAAATTTTCCTACTCTTAGGTCTATTGTAAAATTGTTAAACACAGGTAAATATATTCCTAGTCATTTTGAAAGAAACATCTCAAAAGAGCAGTGATTAGACAATTCATGTAGACATTGAAGCACGATTTGTCAATACAGAAAAGCAGTGATCAACATAGAAATAGGCTAGACAATAGCAATATAAGATGAATATAGACAAAGCAAAGTGTCAGAAAATTCCAATAAAAACAATTGTAAACCAGTCCCAAGGCACTGTGGATAGTTTTGCACAAATATGCTTTTAAAAAATTGGACAGTCTGGAGAAAAGTTATAAATATACAATCTTCAAAGTTTTGGGATTTTATTTGTATTAAGATAGACCACAGAAAGGTGATCTCAGACTTTGAGGCCCTCTGTCAGGTCAGAGAGCCAATAGCTGGACTCAGACCTGCGACAGAAGGGCCCCTGCAGATATCAGGGCAGGTTCTCTATCCACTGTGCCACTGATGCCTCACAATCTTCAAAGAGGCATTTCTATAGACAGAAATAGAGTGAGACACATAAGCTTTTTTTCCCTCTGTAAAGGTGTCAACTTTAAGCTTATACATTGTGTTGGAAACTATATATTCAAAATGTTACTTATTACCCCTGGTTCATTCACAGATTTAACAACAGAAAAGTCTACAGTCTAGAATCCTCTCAAGACTGCCTGAGCCATCACTCACTAGCCATGGAGTCCGTGAGTTCCTTGATAGCATTCACTCGCACACTCATCGCCGCACATTTCTCCATCAGCTGCTCTGGGATGATATCAGGCCGTGGCATCAGCTGATCCTCGTCCAGCTGCAGCGACGACAGGAACTGCCTGCGGAAGAGGAGAAATTGGGGGAAGTGTTTCATACTGACAAGACAAGACAACTTGTGGGATCATCACAAAATTGTCAAGGGCCGGGAAAAATGTTTGGTGATGACAAGTTTGTAAGAAAGATCATCCCAAAACAGAAGCTAACTGTGATGTCACTACAAAAGGAGGCATTTATATTTAAATCCGTGGCCAGCAAAATCCTTCATCTTATGTTTCCACAATAAAGAGTCACATTACAGGGCTATGCCGTCCACATACCTTGCTTTGAACTTTGCTTCAACAGCAAAGGACACAAATGTGGTGGAAATGACACCTGCCTTTTAAAAAGAACATCGCTCAAATGTCCTTGACCTTCTCTGTCTATCATATCCTACATTGACAGGCATTAAAACCAACACACACTGGGTTTTGGTACTGGTATACACAGCCGACTCAAGACAAAGGGATCTCAGCTTTCAGGCTCCCTTCACTGGGCCAGGCAGGAATTGGTGGATATCACAATAGAAGAGTTCTTTCAAATGTCAGGATGGATTCACTAGCTATTGGGACCACCAAACAACCCCCCCCTCCAAACACACTGAATTAAACAATTGATTCTAGGCTTAAATGTAATGCTGTTTAAGTGGAACACTTCACAAGTCTACAACTCAAAGCTGACACTTACTGAAGCTCCATGTCTTTCTCCTCAATCTCTCCAACCACATTCCTCGAGAGCTTTGCTTTCTCCTCACTGTAGAATAGCAGAGGTGGCAAAAAATGAAAATGGTATGCTTTAAATGATCTTAAAACACGTGCATTTAAAAAAAAAAAAAGGAAAGAGTTGCAATGCAGGCCAATTTGATCCAACTGAAAAAATTATCTCAAATGACAAAGATGAAATTTCCTATTCCTGAGACTTTCTATACATCATATTTCCTAACAGAAATGTCGATGTTGTTTTCCGAATCAAAGATTGTTCATTTTGCTTCCAGATGGGATAAAAACAAGTACATTAAATTCATTTAGGTATCGATGACTCTCAAACAGAGGCATACTATAAGGGTGATACTCCCATATTTTCCTTCAATGATTTTTTTGAGTTCTTTTTTTATCACAATATAATAAATAGTATTCAAAAAGATTAAACATAACGAAGTCAACTTGAATTTTTTTGCATATATTTTTTAAGTGTACACTATTTATTATAAAAGAGAAATCAGAAAAGTGCAACCTATTTTTGGAATTAGAATATTGCATTATGAGTTGGATTTTTCACACTCTACCTTACTAGAATCTGAACTGGTGATGGGAGGATGCAAGGGAGCAAACAACTTCCACTGGCCCTTGTAAGGGATGGAACCAGTCATTTTCTAGCACCAGACCCTACAGATAAAACCACATCTTACCCCCTGCTACATTTGAAACATACCCTTTGCATTTCAAAGTAAAATGATAAAATCGAGCATTAAGTGAAGCATTCATTAAAGCTAAGCATGAAGGCATACCTGTAGACAGAAGAAGCCTCATGCGCCTCCATAGGCACAAGCTTCTGGAAGATATCCGGGCCAGAAATCTCCTTGTCTGTGGGGTCAAAGGGTATTCCCTTCACAAGGGACGCACCTTGGCAAAAATTGAACATTTGTAGTTTACATTTCCATAACACTTACAAACATAATCGAATAAATCAAAGAAGAAAATAGTACTTCAAACAGCTTTCAAAAAATGACAGTTTTTAAATATGGTCCTTGAAAAAAAAAACCTTTATGCCCATCTTGGAATAAACTAACAATTTTTTTTTCTTAATTGAAAAAAGCCTATGTGCCTACCTTTAACCTCTGGTAAACTGGCCAAATCTGGTACTTTGTCATGATAAACAAAGTCATTATCTTTCTTGGCTGACTCATATCTGTGGCGTAAAATAAAACAACCAATAATAAGACATTTTTTTAAATACCTGAAGAGAATCCAATGTATCAATTGTCTACGACTAAGACTTGACATTTCCAATCACATATCATATCTCAAACCTATCAATCCATCTGTCAACTTTTTACATACTCAGCATTTACTCTAATTTTCTCTCTCTGCCCAAACTTATCATTTAACTTTACTAATCATGTCTGTTGATACGGTTCTTTTAATATCTTACCTTTTCCTCTCTCATAATATGACTTTAATACTTATCAACATTTTGTGCCCAATGATCAACCCAATGGTATCTCTTTCCTGAGGGAACTTTGTATCATTAGCATTCAGGCCTCATATTTCCGCATTAAAATTAGATGAATACTGAGCTTGAAAGGCCACAATTATGGCTTGAGACAGAGTATGACGAAAACAAAAAATAAAAGGGAGAGGCAGAAATCAAGAAAGATTAATATTGAAAAACTATCAAGCAGAATATAAATACTTTTACACTTCCCTTCCCATTCTTTTTAGACATTTTGTTTAACTATCCAAGGGTTTTTCATTTCAAACTTTCAAAAAACTTTTCATCATGCGCCAAAGAGGCTAAAGCAGAAATTTTTTTTCTTGTCTTCAATTCAGAATAAAAATAAAGCAGGAATAAAGCATGGAAAAACTTACTTCCCCAAGATCACATCTTTAGCAAACTGCAGGCAATCGTGGACTTCTGTGACCTCATTCTGGAATACCAAAAGGAAACAAAGAAATGTGTGGTTAGAACGTCAACTCGTGTTGGCTGTTTCTCCTCAATGTTTAAAGCAAGCAAGTACAAGATATAGAGTGTTCTCCCCCGACAATCATCCTAGTGTGTATCCCCAACTGTTTCCCC
>BLXT01003749.1:528170-540278 GCA_019648995.1 Plakobranchus ocellatus | reverse complement strand
CATGACTATCAACCAGTTCCATTAAGTCACAAAAGTTACATATTACTTATTCATTTTTAGTGATCTTGATGTTATTTTAAAAAATGGCTATTATATTATATTAGAAGTTTTTGCCAGCTCAAAGTATTTAGGCATGTTAAAAGTTCTGTAAACCAGGAAAAATCTTGGTTTTGAATATCTATTGCACTCTTGGTTGCTACATCCAGGGAAATTAAGACTGGTTTCTAGATGGACAGACTTTTTTTATTTTTTTTTTTTTAATTTCTTATGTGTTTTACTCAACTGCATGAATATTTTTAGTGAGCAAGAAGCCTAATGAAAGGCAGGCAACTGAAAATATTAGAGAAAAGTACTTGTGAAAGAAAGAGGGCGATAGGGAAAAACAAGGAATGGAGAATGAGGAGGAGGAATGGCAAAGAAAAGGGACATGGTAGATGAGAAGGAGAGACATGAGCAAGAGATAGAGAGAGACAGAAAGAGAGAGAAAGAGAACATGTAGACAGCAAAGCAACTCTCACTCCCTACCTTTGCCAGCTGAGTGGCTCTATCTAGTTCTGATTTGGCTGCCTTGTAATAGGCCAGACACTCGCCCCATTTTTCATTCTCTTCCGACTGCCTGCCCAGGAAGAAGTAGGTGATGCTCTGATAGAATGCCGATTTGATCTCCAGTCTTCTGCCCCATTCCTGCACATTTTGAGAAAAAGGAAGCAATTTAGGGAGGTTCATGAGGCTTTGCAAAAAAAAAATCCTGACAATTAAGTTTTAAAGGCAGGACCTGCAAAGATTTCCCTCTTCCAAAATAATCAATTTACTGTTGAGATAAAGCCTGGGACATTTCCTTGACAGATAACAAGTATATCTAAGTGATTTAGTCAAGATAGTCGGGTTGTGAAAATACATGGAGATTGAACGGTTTTTCATATCCAAAGCACTGTTCAAAATCTCGTTTACATGTGTCAAAGATTACAAACTGAGTTCAGAAATAAAGTTACATTAGATGAATGTGCAGTGTACATTTATGCAAAATTACCATGAGTAGTTTCATCAACTGTCACGCCTCAAAGATATTTATCAGATGCATTGTAGTTTTGTACACATGATCAAAGCAAGGTGATTTAAACAAAAATAAAACAGAAGACGAAGGGAAAAAATTCAGACTTTGCTTCCTAGTTCTGTATTTTTTTTTTGGGTCAAATATCTTTAAAAAAAAATAACTAAATAAATATTCTTATACCTCTACAGCTTGTGAAGATTTTGAAAGCAAAAAAATATAGCTCAAAATTATTGTTCAATGCTTCTGCTAATTCAGTTGCAAGGAAGTATCTCTTGGTTATTCTTGGTTCTGCAAAACAAAACCTCTGTTATAAACTCTTCCATGAGTACAAATCATAAAGCTGCAAGTGACCCACAAAGCATGCACATATCATCAGTAGTGCACACAGCAGGTTGAGGGAACTACTAATCTTATAAGGTGGTCATGGAAGAGTGCATGAAAAAAAAGTTGCTTCTTGCCTTATGCATTCTTGAGCTGACCTGATACATGTGGTCAGCAACGTCCAGGAGTCTGTTGGCGTTGAGGTAAAACTCCACAACTTGAGCAGCTACTTTGGCTGTGATGCTGCTCTTGCGGTTATCTATCATAGACTTCTCTAAGATGCATTCTTGGGCTTGGGCCTGCGAATGTGAACCAAAACTTCAAAAATACTCAACACATATTTATGTGTATTAAAGCTGAATCTCGTTGCAAAGTTTGCAAAAAAAGTTTTTTCTGTAGGTAAAGAGCTTTCTGTCTACTTATGATTAAAAAACAACCCATTTCCTTTGTATATAAAAATGATTGTGCTAAAAAGGAATGTCTACTGTACCCATTTGCTTCAAAATGATTTTCATATTTACTGAATCAGATAAGTAAGCTCATCTTATGGAAGAGCTCCGTGGATGATTTATATGTGGTTTGACATTTTAAAATTTTTTTTTGAAAACATGGTATTTTCCCCCTTGGTTCAGCTCTGATATGTTGATAGTTTTAGAATACACAGCTGCCTCAATGTTAATCTCCTTTGTAGGCGTCTTAGATCTATTTCTGCTGAGAGTTGTGATGATTTTTAACAGCTAGCTGTTGCTGTCTCATAAACACGCTAAAGCCTGTAAGACATGCAGCACTTGATAGCAACGTCAGCCTTTTCAGAGTTAAACTTACCAACATGAGTATGATGTGAAAGGACAGAATCTCAAAACCCATGTCCGTGCTCATGGAGGATGTGGCAAAGTTATCTTTCAGGTGCTCAAATGCCCACGCTGCACACTGGAAGTGAGTGCAGGACACTTTCATTCCCTGGGAGAGAAAAATTGTCATCAGTTGCCTCCCTTATCAACTCACTCCGACGAAGTCAAGCTTCAAAATTAGGTAACAGAATTATGATTACAACCGGTAAATTTTTCTGTTTGATCTCAAAATTATGGGTCAAAACTAGCAGGATTTTTTTTTTATCTTACCATTTGTACAAGTGTACAGTATTCAAATGTATAGCAGTCTCACAAAATAAGTTGAATTGCAATTGTAGTTGACTGTCTTGAAATACAAACCATTAGTTGTAGGGAAGGAAAATGCTCACTTCCCTAAGTGGAGAACTTTCTATACATTATATTATACTTTCTTTATTTGAAGCACAGGAAATTTTTACTTCTTCACTTTAAAATTGTGATTGCATATCAGTGATTTAGATTTGCAAATAGTTTACAAATTTTCGTAGCTTTGTACTTTTGATTTGACATTAATCAATGATTCATTTGTTTATTATTCCTTATTGATGTGATTTGTTTTATGCATAGTCTTCAGAGCAAAGTTTCTGTTAAGAATACACTTATAAATATGTTGAATGTGAAGTTTTTGTAAACCATTTCTGCACCATTTTATTCCTTGAGATTAATAACTTCCTTTATATGCATATTTTTCGCTGAATGCTAGACAATTTGGAGACCCAAGATGAAACTGTGCACATTACAGACCCGTTTTCTTTGGGGTTTTTTTCCAATTTATTTCCCTGCAAGTCTGAAAAAATATAAGAAAAACTTGTTTAGTTCACATAGCAGTGCATCTACAGTGCAGTCCAATTAATTCACAATCCTTTGCCAGGCAAAGTAATCGTAAATTATTCCCAAATTTACAATAATAAATTTATGCAGAGGTGTAAGCAAACAAAATGTGACAACAATACAATCAAAAATATTGATTTTGAATGAAGCAGGTATGATGACAATTATACCTCTGCATTGTGCCGGGTGTCAAGAACACCCAGGTGGGAATGCAAGGCACCAATGTTGTACAGGATGTTGGCCTGCTCAAACTTAATGTCACTGATCACATGATCTCGGCCAGTCTGGATGTCTTCCCTGTTTTGAGAGCAAATTGCAAATTAAGTTTATATGGGCCTGATACATAAGTTAACTGTTTTTTTTGTCTTTTTTTTCTTTATAATGATTTTTTTGGTATTGTAAGAACAAACAAAATTATGTGAATGCCTTATCTTGACACAGAGTTGAGCTTTATGCACATTAGAGATTCAATTACACTGAACTCAGTTCTAGTTTCAACATTCTAAATTTGCAACATCTGACATGTAATTCATTTGGTTGTGTATTAAGATATGATTATTATGTCATGATAAATAACAGGCATCTTACCATATTTGACCTGAAGTTATTTATGTTTACAAAATTTATTATTTTCTCCCCATCAGAAGTTTCTGTTGCTTGTTTAAATAAACTGACACAATTCAGAGAATTCCTCCATAGCCTTTTAGTAATAGTCTCAAGAAAAGGAAAAAAACAGTTCTTTTTAATAAGATCTTGCAATCAGTTAAGGCATAACTATATACCAAGTGAAGGACACAGCAGCCTCTCCAGCTTCCTGCATCGGGAATCGGCCCTGGAGATATTGCAACTGTGCATAGTACTTCTTTAAAGTTGTACACCCCATAAAGTCTCGGCTCACTTGAATAGCGGCCTACAAGAGCGTTGCAAGAAAAAAAATATAAATAATGTTCAAACCACTTTAAAGAAAATTTGTTATGTAATAGTATAGTAATACAATAGTCAAATTTGGATAGCATTATTGCACAACATTTGAAAGGAAATCTACCTATTTAGTTTTTCGCAGTGTTTTCACGATGCAAAGATGATTTTTAGCTTGGAAAATATATGGGATCTTAACAATTATTCAGAAAGACATTTTTGCTAACATTTTTTTTTGGTGATTACATAAACTTATGCTTGTTTGGTATTTTCTTTCTATAATACTTGTGTGAACCATTTTTTCTTGCAGTGTTCATATACTCTTGAGAAGCTCTAAATCATTATTTTTAGGAATACATTTCTTGCATACATACATAAATTTGGAGATATCCATTTCAAAGACAATAAGTAGCCTAATGCTAATGGGATTTGGCTCACTACCTCTTCATTTTACTAAGCAAGGGTAGTCAAAGGTAAACAGGTGTGAAAATTAATTGCTTTTCTTCAGGAGGTCAACACTGCCAATTTGAAACTAAATTTTTACTTTGGCTCACCCTTTTGTTGATTAATGATTATACAAATACCTGGCGCAACTGTTCCAAATCTGTGCATGCTTTGTTGTACAGGGCTGGGTCCTCTCCGTAGTGATCCTTGATGTACTGTTCAAGGAAGATTTTGAGCATTAGTTCCTAATCAGCATATGATTTCTTGACATTGTACTGAATACCCAAAGTAAATCATTTTTTTTTAATGAAATGTGTCCCTTTAATAATAACTTTGCTGTCTACATGATCTAGAATTAAATGTCCCTAATACAATACATATATTGATAACCCTTATGACTTTAACTCTTTTAGAACAAGAATAAACGTCATATCAATCATTATGATGGTGAAATATCAATTTCCAAGAGTTCATGGGGGCTTATTTTATAAGCACTAGTTACTGAATAATTATTTAAATTATAATATTTTTTTAATGAAAGTATAAAATGTAAGAGGCCTCTACAGCAGCTTCTGATTGAGCAATGATTTTAAATGCTCAAATGAGACATCCTATTTATCTAGACAGTCTCAAGATATATATCAATAAAAACACTGCGCGTATAGATCTATGTGTATGTGTAATTCTTGGCCCAAGTATAAATTCAAATTAATCATTAGGCCTAATGGAATAGATTTATATCAAAACTGAAACTTTAGACATTTATTTCACCAATGAAGATGTAGGCTTAAAAGTTCATTTAATCTTGATATCTGAAGAATCCATATATTCTTTTTCTGACAGTGAATATCGATTGCACAGATGATATGCCTGACATTGGTAAAGCCGTGAAAATCTCGTCATAATCGTGTGACACTGACACAATACGTCTTGGCTTTACAATCGAGTATTACATTTCACATTATATAAACTTAGGTTTACCTGTTTTAGGGCAGGTCCAAATTCAACGTATTCTGGGCTGTGTTTTAACTCAAATGACAGCATAGGAAGTCTCGGGAGAGCTTCCATGATTTTTAATTGTTTTATCAATGTCACTTTACAAATAGATAAGATCTATTCTAGCAATGGGCGACAATGTTTTGGCTTTGCATGAGCTAAGTCTAAAAATAGAATTTTACCGGAACTAAAACAACTCTACAAAGGCCCGATATTTCGAAGTGCTTTCCCCTAAAACGGACAGCTAAATGTCAAAAGATATTATATTTTAATATAATATCATAACCATTAAGACAAAAGTAAAGTGAACGCTAGTTTTATCCCAAACATGAATGGTATTTTTACGAT
This sequence comes from Plakobranchus ocellatus, assembly GCA_019648995.1. Classification (NCBI taxonomy): domain Eukaryota; kingdom Metazoa; phylum Mollusca; class Gastropoda; family Plakobranchidae; genus Plakobranchus; species Plakobranchus ocellatus. The sequence goes on along the minus strand of BLXT01003749.1, from coordinate 534,476 downwards.
GGAATTTTTCTTTCTTTCCGGTATTGATATTTTATTTTTTGTTCACTTTTTTATAATTTGTGATTTGTGGTGGTTATTGACTTTTAGATGGGCTCACCATCCTGTTTGCGCATGTGCACAGAGAGATTAGCAACAGTTGCTACAGAAGCACATATCTAGAAGTACTTTTTAATGGTGAGCTTAATAATTATAATTCTTTCCATGTTTATTTTTTAAATTTATCACCTGTTTTTCAACAGGTGAGTAAATTAAAATCAAGCAATTGCCATCTGACATTTCATCTTGATTATTAGGTTGCTCAACTCCACGTGTATCAACTGAATTTGGGCAGTGAAAAATAAGATTGCATCGATGGTTTGAGCGAGTCAAAATGAGAAGATAAGCATTTCTCCTTCTTTTTTTTTTTAAACTATATTTGGATCTAGGTTTTTAGTTCTAATTAAGTGGGCATCACTGAAAAATTTAGATTTTTTATTTTAATGTTTGCTCCTCAAAATATTAATTTTTTTAAGTAGCTCAGTTCAGCTCTATTTCTTTGTGCTTTTAACACTACCAGATTTTAAGTGACACTGTCAAGGAATAAACACAGTCCACCATGGGGCAGACTTTACAGCGTGCTGCACAATGGACAACTGCCACAGATGGTCAGTCAGGAAAATTGGAATTCTCAACTTTAAATGAGGATCTGCTCAACACAGTACTTAATTTTGCAGAGGGCCCAGGAGGTAAATCACCTGAGGAAGGCAAATTAGTGTTCAAGAAGCCACTGACATGGACAACAGCGCTGAAACCTTCGGCCTTCTCAGGCTCTGGATATATTGAAAAGTATGTGTATTTACTAGAAAACAAGTGAAGAACTCAGTCTCGAGCTCGATTATTGTTTTGAAAAAAAATGTATACCAAGTCCACTTAAATCTTTTTCTTTTTTGTTTTAATGAGCTGCATGTGCTTCATCATAGAATTGAAACAGTGTGATTTCATTTTTTTAATGATGCATGTCACTCAAAAAAAAATTAAATCATTGATGAAAATAAGTCAGATATTTCATGAGATGGTGTGCATTTTGATTGTATTTTTAACTACTTAGGAACCTTTCAGCTTTTTTACCTAAAATTTTAATTGTGTTTATGAGGACATTTGAAACATGTGTAATGTAAAATAGCAAAGATTTTGTGTTGCTGCATACCTGTCTATTTACATGTCCTTTGTTTTTCTTTATTCCTTGCTTGCTTATTCATGCTTCCGTTTATTGCGGTTATCTTTTTTATGTTTTTTACTTGTAATGAAAACATCCTGCATTGCAAAAGAAGGAAAATAGCAACAAGTTTCTGACTGGTCCAGTTTTTGTGCTGTATAGTACAGAAAATACCCATATTTCACATTTAAGTTTCTGATGATTGAAAGAAGACACATACATTATTTTCTCCTTGTACAAAAAAAAAATATTTTTGACGACTCAAATGTTAAAATTATCGATCTATGGCTCAGTATGTTTTTAGACTTTTTGGGATTGTTGTAGGATCAAGGATGATTATGAGACAGTGCATGGTATTGCCATAGCATAATTCTTTGTAAGTGTTTTTGACTACTTGATCCAGTGGCTTTTATTTAACATTCTGCTACATTTCCTTAGAGGTACATCTGTCGTGTCTGAAGCAACCTCTCCCAAAGACAATCTCCCCCTGCTGGAACTCAGCGGCAACAAATTGAGTGTGCTCTCCCTGGAGTATGCAGAGAATGTACTGCGTGTTGCAGGCGACAAAAAGATGGTGGAGCTGAGAGCATGCCTGGAAGGTATGTTTGAGATTGTCATGTTTCTTTTCTTATTTATCTACTTCTTTTGTTTCAAACCAGAATCAAATGCATCAAGGGTATCCTGTTAAAAAGTAATTGCAAATTTGAAACTATAGTTCTTAATCATCACGCAAATACAGGTGAATTCTGTGCATACCATGCATATTGTGTCATTTTAATTCTAAATCCAAAATTGCAGAAGGAACAGCTGTTGGTGATATGTCATAACTTTTTTGTGTTTTGTATAAAAATCCTCTTATTATATTTGAGTCGCTTTTATGTACCATGTAAATTTATTGTATTCATGTCAGGTACTCTACAAGATATAATAATCTATTGTCCTCTAGCCGCTTTAGTCCCAAATGTTTTGTTTTGAATTGTAACTTCTCATGTATTAATGAATATGAAAATAGATCAGTGCATGTTATCAATATTGTTTTGGTGTTTTGTATAGACTATGGCTGTACTTTTTTGGCAAGGAAAGTCATAGAGATAGGAAGGAAGGGTACGACTAGACTGAAAAAAAGGCAAAGTTAAGAAATAAATTGGTTAAAATAACAAGGCTTAGGCCTACTCCTTGTGTTTTTATTTAACAGTAGTCATTAAAGATATAGCTTTAATATTTATTTGTGTGGGGGTTTTTTTAACACGCAGAAAACAAAGATCCTGTAGCAAACATGCTAGGAGACCGTTTTGCCACTGTGGATGGGGCAGACAATTCCATCTTCCGCTACCATGAAGAAATCACAAAAGAAATTGAGCTGCTCTCAAAACAGGTGAGCCTCTCTTGAATTCAAGATATTCACAAACAAAAAGTAAACAGATATATTGGCTATAATGATGTATGCTGTCTCTTCTTCTTTAGGTGCCTTGTCTGAAACAGACATTGGCGATCATGTTTCTCCACTCAAACCTATTCTCAGTTAACCTCATAAAATTGTTTTTGCTACCCTTACCTTTTGTCCATGACTTAAGACTTGCAATAAAAGTTATTCTTTGTAGACATCTAATGTGTTTGCCTTCAATCTTATCATTGAGTACTAGGTGTTCTAAACCCTTGTGCCAGCAAATATGACCTAAAAGCTGTAGTTGCCTCTGTTTTATGGTTTTAATTAGTGATCACCTCTTTCAGGACCAATTCATTGGACTTTTTTTCTGTTCATGGTATCCTCATCATTCTTCTGATAAAGCACATCTCTACTATTTCGAGCTTTCTCTTGGTTTCTTTGTTTATTGTCCAACACTCACTACCAAAAATTCTGACCATACATAAATTTCTCTCTTATTTTAGTTTTCATACTTATGTTTCTGTTTGACAATATTGGTTTCATTTTTTGGAATGTATCTTTGGCCATGGGTATTCTTTTACTTATTTCACTTGTGCATCTCCCATCTGATGTTATCAAGTAACCTAGATATTTGAATTTAGTAAAAAATGGTTTCTTTTTTGCCTTTTCTAACGAGTTTGCATTTAGGATTAGAGGATTTCTTTGAGATGACCATATATACTGTTTTCTTCACATTCATAGCCGGGCCCATTCTTTTGCTCTCTAAAAGTACAGTATCTAAAAGTTTTTAGAGTTGTTCACCAGATTCTGCTATTAAAACTGTACCATCTGCATACCTGAGATTATTGAGATTCTCTCCATTTATTCTTAAGCCTGAACCAAGATTCCCTAAGGTTATTTCATTATATAGGTTAAAAGGATCACCACTATAGTTCCCTTAGTTTTGGTCTACCACATAATATGTTACAATTTTTTTCACAGTCTGATGAAAGTGAAGAGAAGAGAAGAGAGCTTGAGGAGAAAAAACTGGTGCTGAGTCTTAGGTTGAAGTTGCTGCGACTTGACGAGCAGATGCTAAATGCAAGCATCATCAAAATTACAAAGTGAGTCATTCTAGTGAATTGCGATCAGGAACAAAATTTAATAGCACCTACATTTGCTCTTCGCAGAAGCTCGGTGAAAAGATATTGAGTTTTTTTCTTCACATAACACATACCGTGTGACATTTAGTGAAATCTTGATTCAGCTTTCTAGAACTTGTTTGATGTCACTTGTAGATCACTTATGCCAGTAGGATTTAATGTGAATCAAGCAATTGTTTTGTTAAAAAGCATTATGAAAATTTGCATTAACTTTTCTCTTTTTCTTTTTACTCTCTAAAATTTAATTCATGATTTAAAGATACCTTTGTAATAACTTTGGCCTTCTCGACTTTAATTCTTTTATAACAATGAAACAGAATGCTAATATTTTTGTCATTTCATTGCTGCAAAATGGTCTGTAAGTAATGAACCAAAACTTGATGTTCAAAGACCTTTTTTTTTACTGATAATTTTGTAGAGCTTGCATATTGTGCTCTCTGAGTGTGTTACGAAAAGTGTTTGGGTTTTTCCTGTGTTCCACTGCACAGTCAGTGCCACTTAATCTGAATTTCTCAGGCACAAGCAAAAAAACCAAAAATCTCTTTTAGAGATATTTTTGTCTAGGATTTTTGATTAAGGTCCTCAATTGTCATGTCCCAACCCTTTTGTCTGAATGATTTTTTTTAAAGAGTTGTCTTGTATGAAAAGAAGTGTTAATGAAGAGAGCCTTACAACATTTAGAGCATAAAATCAAATAGTAAATTGACTTAATTTCGCCCCCACACTTCAATGACTGTGGCAACTTTCTGTTTGAAAAAAAATTAGATTAAGCAAAATAAGATACAGATTATCCATAGGGCATTTAGAAAAGAAATACTCCATTACAGGGTGAAATTCAAGTCAACAGGAAATTTAGACTATTCAAATCCAGATTAAGCAGTGGAGACTGTACCTGGTTTTTTTTTTTTTTTTTTAACTCTCTTGATGCTTATTTATGCAACATAATTATTTTCTCATATAATTTTGATGGCCCCCGATTTTTCGTTTATTCCTTTTCCTTTTGATTTTGTTCAATTAAGTTTAATTGACTTATATTGACCTCTTGTTCTAGTGATGTCCGTCTAAACCCTAAGATTGTCGATGGAGAAGTGTCTGTGTTGAAACAGGTGTCAGGAGAAGATGATAACAGATACGCCTTGCAGTACATAAATTATTTTGGTAAGCTGCCAGTCAATATTTTTATTTTCTTTGTTTTTTCTTTACAAAACATTAAGCTTAACTGCTAATGGGGTAAGCCAAGATTTCTTTTTCATCCCAGAGATAAATCAAGATAATGTTTGGGCTTCCTTGTTTGCTTTTTTTGCATGCAGCCCTTCCTGCAAAGTCATCTTAGGCATTAAGGCGCTTGTCAGGCTAGAGCATAGAGAATTCAGTGTGGATTTGCCAGCCAACATAGCATTTATGCTCCCATATTAAATTTATCTGCAATTCTGGCAAACCTGCCTTTTTTTTTGGTTTTGTTTTTTTGGTTTTAGTAGACAGTCATATGTTATTATGATAATAAGCAAGTATTTTCATACTGGTACTAGTAATAATGAAAGCAAAAAGAAGAGTATAATGTTTCTAAGGTTGCAACATCATTTTGATCCCTTCATTGCATAGCAAGTTCTCAGATTTTTATAGAAAGCAGGTCACAAAAGGGTGCTTTTTTCTTAAGTAGCAGCTATGATTCATGTAACGCAAGCATTTTCTCTGATGTTTTTTTTTTGTCAAAGGTGAAAACTACGTCTATCAAAATGGATGTCGAGCCCAGCCTTGGAGGCAGCTGAATGGTGACATTTGTTATTTGATCATCAAATGTTTTGATGTGGAGCAACCTTTGTATGTCACAGCAAACACAAGCGGATATTACTTGAACAAGGTAACTTTTTTCCTCAAGCCTGAAAAATTGTGACAGTAGGTTTATAAGTACAACAAAGATAATCTTTTTTTGAAAAGTAAACCTCATGATTTTTTTAAATTTTGCAGTAAATTTATTTTCTGTTTCCAAACTTTTATATTGGTTGTATAATTTTTTTTCTAAATTTAAAAAAAAGTCTCATCACAATGTCAAAATAAAACTGAATATTCGATTACTTTCTTACTTATTTGAGTTCATGGGGCTGTGACTTTGATTTGAATTAGACTGCAAGGTAAATTTAAAACACCCTACATTTGTGACACTACACGATGGCTAATTACACAACATCAGAGATGTTACCTTTTGCCTATAACTGTCCCAATGCATTTCATGTAACAAATGCGCCCTTCTATTTAAAAAAAAATATATATATATCTTATATTATTAGGGCCCTTCAAGTGAGAAGACTGGGCAGTTGGATTATGAAAGACCGGACAGCGACACATACAGAGAGCTCGTCACCATGATCAAAGCTAAATCTCGGCATTTTGCAGATATGATCTCAAAACAGGTAGGATAAATTTGGCATAAACAGCTCATTTGTATGGAAATGGACTGTTAAGGTTTTGGTCAAAGTGGGGATTTCTTTATCCGATTGGTAAATTTGCAAAGATTTTTCATGATTTGTTGAAAATTTTCTCACACCGAGTTTGTTTTTGTTTTGATTTTTTGTTGTTGTTTT
>BLXT01003749.1:499495-512156 GCA_019648995.1 Plakobranchus ocellatus | reverse complement strand
ATGTTGTTTGGTTTTTTTTAAAGTTATTTCTAGTCCGCAGGGAGCCGTAAAGAATATCATACAGGGGAAAATACGCTGTTTTTTTTATTTTGCTTGGAAATTTCTGTAAACCTTAAAACATAAATCGATGTAGTGTAGAACTGTATGCACCCCACCTTCCCCAACCTTCCTGGATGAAAACTGTTCTCTTGTTCTTTAAGAAAAGACAGTAGCTATAAAAGCATTATCAACGGTATAACAGTTAAAACTAAATGTCAAAAGTTCTGAAAATAGTCTGATTAAAAATAAAAAAGGATTCAGGAAAAGAGAAGTATAGATGAAAGACGACAATATGAAAATGAAAGATATTGAATTATGTCGTTTTTCTATCTATGTTAAACTCATATTAAGTTAAACCGTACTTAACTGGTTGCACAATAACTACCGGTTCTACATCGCTGTTTTTATTACTGAAACGTATTTCTCTATCAACTGATTTACATCCGCCATCTGCCCTTTTTTTTTGCGATCCTTTTCTCCTTAATACATTTTCTATTTACGTAGGTTTGTGCGCAACAGACGATCAGGATCCACCGCCTTTTAATGGGCTGGTGTTAATCTGAATGTCATACTTCAAACCAAAAAAGTCTGTGCAGTTTGTCATGTAATGTTTGAATGTCGTAATAATTATGGAACATCTCCAAGCCTTTCTAGGTCGTGTAATGTACAAGTGTGGAGTGAGATAACGTGTCGTGTGTATGAGTGTGTATGTGTATATGTGTCGTGTCGACAACGGAAGATAGTGGGAAACACCCACAAATGTGACGTCATGGAACTGTTTTAGGTCTGGCTCTCTTGTTCTTTCCTTGCTTTGTGTGTGGTTTGCTGATAGCATGAATTTCAAACGTGACTGTTCGTATGACATTATTGTCTTATTATATCTGTATTTGGGTAAAGAGATGGCTATTCCATGCTCCAGAAAAAGCGAAGATTTTTTAAATAAGCACGATATAATCTATGCTAGCCCATTCATAAAAAAAAAAGTGTACATCTTATCTGTTTCGTTTGTTTTTGTTTTGTTTCGTTTTTGTTGTTTTTTTGTGGTCATTTTTCTTTTATAAATATCTTTCTCAAGTGGAGGTATTTTGTTTGCCGTTTTTTTTTTTTTTTGTTTTTTTCCACTGCCATGTTGTATTTCTGTAACAGACCGACTTGACATCATGTCTGCAAAAGTGCAGTTCGTTTTTTCAACAATGCATCATCCATCTCTTCAGTTTCTTCACATCTAGGTCTATTGATAGACTAGCAAAGATCTGTTTGCTCAGAGACAACTTGAAACGATGATTGTGTGCTTTGCTAGGCCTAAGACAGCGATCTGGGAGAAAATTATTTTCTCTAGAACATACAAAGCACAAGGCATTAGTTAAGACTCACATGATTTTGCGCTGTTGTTGCTGCTGTTGTTATTGCTTTCGTTATGACATTTCTAGCAAGCGAGATGAGTAAGTGTGTATTACTCAAAGCAATTACTGAGCCAGACGAACGGGATGAAACACTCACACACACACACACACACACATTTGCACATGCACAGCTTTAATTGAAGGAATAGTCATACTTCTTTACATCTTCTCTCTCTCTCTCTCTCTCTCTCTCTCTCTTTCTCTCTCTCTCTCTCTCTCTCTCTCTCTCTCTCTCTTTGATAGCTTCTGTTCTCTTTTAATCTGTCATCGACTGTAAGAATTCTTTAGACGGTAAATTCTTTTTGCCCGTATTTAGCTGTCATGGTAAACGTGGCGCCATGTTTCAATCCCATAAGCCACTGCCGTTATTGACTTTAAAAGGGAAGGTTTTTCAACCGGTTCCTCTTTAAATGATGTACATTTTATTGTCTCTGTGAGTATGAACGGTTGGGTTATTTTTTTGTTTGTTTTTTTTTGCGATACCATACCTTTTTTTCTCCTTTCATTTCACTATTTGTGCTGAAACTTCACTCTGGGTTATCTTAATAAACATAGACTCGTTTGTATTGCTGCACCGATGTATAGAATGATTCACTTACAGAGTGTTACAAAGATCCCACATCCATGCACCGCTACCTTAATCCGTCGTGTTTTCCCAAGGTTTTTTTTTTTTTTTTTTTTTTGTCATTTGTAATCGCCCTCCTTTTTCAAGCATGCGAGCTTTGTAGTCAAGGAATCACAATACTTTTGGAGGATGTCATTTGAAATGAAAGGCACAGTGACTTCCCTTTTTATAGTGATTCGTGTCGTCAAGAAATGACTATTAAAAATAATTTATCAATTATGTATTGATTCCTCACCTCGCTCCTCCCTAATGGTGTGCAATTTTTTCTTCGTTTCCATTCCAGACGGACGACAAGTTGCGACGCCACCTGGCCGAGGCGATAGCGCGTTGCTGTAACTGGGGTAACAACCGCATTTCGTTCGGCAAGGAGCGCGCCGTGGCCCCCTTGGTGCGTTACCTCAAGTCCAAGGACGAGAACGTGCACAGGTCTACGGCCCGCGCGCTCTTCCAATTGTCCAAGAATCCAGAGAACTGTATCACCATGCATGAGGCTGGCGTGGTTAAGGTGAGATGAGATTGTAGTATAGGACAAGTGTGGTGCTGGTGTGTGTTTGTGTGTATGTAAGGGGGTGGGGGGTGGGACACCTGCATTTTCTTCAAAATGATTCATTGTCTGTCCTGTGTCCCAAATGTCAAAGACAGATTACAGAACAGCAATACTTGTTCTTACAAATACAGAGAGAGGAGTGACTGGCATTGAGGAGTTGACTTTGACACATGCAAAGAACAGAGACTTAATGAGATAAAGACTTTAACAGTCAGAAACAGGAATCGAAGCTTGGCCGTCTGCGAGGGCCCAAAATTTTCTCTGGGATTTTTTATCTCATAATTTTATTTTCAAAGTGAAGTGAAGTCAACAAATTACTTTAAAGTCCAGTCGTTTCATATCTGGCTTTAAGAAAACAATGCGTTAATCAAGTTTCGACATGAATTATAAGTTAAAATTAATTTTTCTCCTTTTTTTTCTATTCTGCAGCCCTTGATCAAAATGGTTGGCTCAAAAGACGAAGATCTGCAAGAGTCGTCTGCCGGATGTATTGGCAACATCCGGCGGTTGGCTTTGGCCAATGAAAAGGCTCGATATTCATAGGAAGTGTTCACCATTTAGCATCAATCTAGATAATTATACTGAATTATAATAGAATTCCACCCCATGCCACATGACGTTTACACATTACCATGAAAATAAAAAACACACACTTTAGAAGAAAATGTCTAAAACGCAAGAGAAAACGATCTCTATTTGTATCTTTGTTCTTTGACATACATTTTATTCACGGCATGTTTTAGTAGCTAAAGTTGAACGGTTTTGGAAGATGTAACGATGTGTGAACGGTGAAGCAGAGATCAAAATTGATCTAGCAGTTTGCTACAATCTATATAGCGTCAATCAACAAAGAGGCAGGAGTAATTAATTTTCAGGAAAAATGGCTTTTCATGTTAGCAAAATCACAGTCAGCATAACAGATTGTCAGTCTCTGTAATGAAATTATGTATCTATCGCTTTTTGGGGGATATCAGTTGGCACAGATTCATATAGGCCTAATAATTTGGATAATAGATCTGATCCTTTTTTTTAAAAAAACAAAACATAGGCAGGCAAGTTCTAGATCACATAGAGATACAAAAACATTCTGCTTTCTTTTTGCTGTTGTTGTTAGTTTGTGCCCTTCTCTTCTTTCATCTCCAAAAGTGCATTACCTAGCAGAGGAGACTGTCTTATTTTTGGGTAATGCTTTTTTTCCTTGTCAGAGAAGATGACAAAATGATGAAAGTGAAGCTCTTTATCGTTTAAAAAACCCCACAAAAATAGGAAGATAACCACAGGGCAACCATCAAATAAAATAATTAAGATTGTTCAAGAGAAAAAAAAACATTCTGAACTTTAGCAAAGACCTTTTGTATCTTCAATCATATTGATATCGCTGTTAGTTTAGACTCCAATTAATTATTCTTGATACCGTATGTAACTTATTTTTTCTGTGTATGAATTCTTATTTTAACCGTAAGAATGAATTTTATTTTATTTAAAATACAGCTATTTTCGTATTTTCATCTTTTAACGGTAGCATAGAATGTTGTTTTAACTGCAAATGTTGACAAACGAAACAATTAATTCTTTATCAATAATTATGAGATGTTCACACTTTAGTACTTCCTCTTTGCCATGTATCTTTGTGATAATATCATGCGATAACGAAATGGTCTTGTGATTATTTTTTTTTTATATATTTCTGCATAATGTACCTGTCTTTCACAAGTTTTCTTTGAACGGATTCCTACACATTAGAGATAATTTACATGTTTACACTGGATTTTTTTTCTGTATCCCTTTGATATACAAACAACTTTTTTAAAACTTGAAAATTATCGAAATTATACTCTTTGAAAGGTTTTTCTCCGTGATTTCTTCCTCCTCTAGTTACAACCACACACTGCTGCTGCTGAGAATTATTTTTTTGAAGCATTAGACTTTGGTAGCGATTGAGATCGATTTATCATTAAATCTTGGCCCCCTTTGGAAACTGGCGTTTGTTTATTTTCTACGCTGCTGTTGTCAATGTTGTTATCGTCACTAACGTCATTTGTATTGTTTCTGTACTTTTTTATTGTTTCTTTCTGAGATGGGGGCTTGGTACCATTGATTTTAAATGCTCTTTAAATTAATGTTGTAAGTGTATCTTTCTTACTATGGAGGCGATTTTTCTGAAGTTAATATTTTCATCTAGAAAAAGAATACAACCACCAACTTCATTTTATATGAACAAATGAAACAACACAGAGTATACGTAACAACGTATCGCCTATTAGGCTTATATTTATGTCATGATTCTTTGCCTAGCGAGTATCTATGGTATTTTATTTGTGATCGCTATTTTTTTACTTGATAAAGCCTAATGGGCGAACCGTTGTTACGTATACTCTGTGTTGTTTAATTTGTTCTTATAAGTTTGTATTGGTAGTTGTATTCTTTTACTTTATTAATTTCATTTCCTTCAACCATCATTGCATCTTCAGGATCCTTAAACTTATAATTATATATGTTTCTGGGAGTGCGGTTTTTTGCTGCTGTTGTTGTTGTTGTTGTTGTATTGTTATGTGTTGCTGTCTTTGTTGTGTAACGGGATAAGAAACAGTGCCGGAATGTCACCTGTAGTTTTCAAGGCGAGACCACTAACTCCAGAGCCACTACAGTTTCCCGATTTTGTGGGTACATTTGTACTGGTCTTTTTTCTTTAGAGTTTTTTTTTTTTTTTTTGTTTTGTCTGTCACTGTTTTTCCGGTAGCTTAGGTTCGCGAGGTTCTATGCCTTTGTAAATCTCATTCTAACTTAGGAGAAAGAGAAAATGTGGTTACAAACATCAGCATATATATACTCCATTATAATGGAGATGTGTAAACGAGGAAAACCAAGAGAGCCGATGAAAGTAGACGACTTGCCAGCATGGCTGAAAGTGAAAATAGCAAAAGTCATGGACGTATCGAGGGCTACGATTTCTACCATGTTAAATCAAAATACCTGTTAAAGAGAGACAGAGAGAAGGAGGTTTTATATTATAATTTTACATATGGAGTTTATTCCTCTAGTGAAAAGCCATTTTTTCTGTTTCCGCCAATCAATTTTTTTTCATATACGGAAAAGAATTTGTGGAATCTTTAACAACGAAGGAAAATGTAAAAGTAGGTGAGTGTGCCGCCAACCGACACCAAAATAAGGAAGGACAATTGTTAATATTACAAAGCAGTGACTATTGTAGAGAAGAAGGCAGGTCATTTGCGAATATCATTACTAGAACTAGAACTTATCGGTACTCATCATCATCATCATCATCATCATCATCATCATCATCATCATCACCATCATCATCATCATCATCACCATTATCAACATCATCATTATTATCATCATCATCATCACCATCATCATCATAATCATCATTATCATCATAATCATCATCATCATCATCATCTTCATCATCATCATCATCACCACCATCGAGAAAAATAACAAAAACCTATCCGTTACAGAAAATATAATCCGCCCTAACTGCGTGTTTCTAAGCTCCTTAAAAACAAAATGTGTTTTGCTATCCTGCGCGTGTCAGAAACTACTGCTCTCTCTCTCTCTCTCTCTCTCTCTCTCTCTCTCTCTCTCTCTCTCTCTCTCCGCCCGCTAAACCTTCCTCCTCTTCTCCCCCCTCCCCAAGAAACTATAACTTCTTGTTTCCTTATCTCTCTAATTTCGATTTCGATTGTCAAAGTCACGAACCTGCGTATTTTGTTTCCTGTAATGTAAAACGTTGAAGCTTCTCCACTTTACTTATCCTTTTGTTGTGACTTCTAACTCAAATGACATCCGTTCTTTTTGTTTCTAACTTTGTTTGACGTCCCTTAAGTTCCTCATTCCGTGTTTACGTGATAGTCTAGCTCCTTGCTAAACACTCAAAGATAGTTATCACTCTAAAATATACATAACTGTATTAAAACAGACAGGATCTACGAAACAATACATTAAAAAAAAAAGTTTAAAGTACCTGAACATACACGGCCGTTTGATCAGAATATTTAGTATTCGTTAAGTAGTAGTAGTTATCTTTTTATATTGTGAAGAAAACATTTATTGCTTTTCATGCATTGCCGCTTTCGCAAGAGCATTAAAGATAATAAACTATCGAGCATGATTAATGATATTTGGAAGAGAGGCGTTATTATAAACTGCTTCTATCGATTTGATATGAAAAAAAAAAAACGGAGACGCAATACATTCAAGGAACAAAATCAAATCAGCCGATACTGCGATATCGGAGTGAGCTCGAAAATGCAAATTTTATTGTACCGCTAAGATTATCGGGGAAAACCAGAAAATCAATAAAACAATAATAGCGTAGTGCAGAGCGACAGCGGTTATCAGTCACAACTGTCTTGTGATGAAAAGCTACACACTTTGTTGAATAAACCTCAGGGCAAAAATTGGCGGTTTCATGGATGATAAAATTGAAAAATGAGACCAAAGATCCCAGCTTGGAAAAATCCTGTAGAATTATTTTAAGTAGAATCTGCATAAGCTGTTCTTCTTTTTAGGAGAAATTGGACATCTGGAACATTTTGATTGACTTTTGCTTTATTGCAAATAAGAAAACAATGGATAAGCAGATGTATGGATAGGCGAAGTTGTTTTGAACCTCCAAAAGACATCGACTTATCCGTTTTGATTATATGGCGACTAGACCTTAGAGATACCATAACATTTACTAATTAATTTTGTGAGACTATTAATTTTTTTTGTTTACATTCACTATGTATTGCGTTATCACACAATTCTTTCTAACATATTCACATGACAATGTGCTGCGACAGTTGTACCTGTTTTTTAAAACATCGAAAATACGTAGCAATCGTTGCACATATCCAGTGACGGACCGATTGTAGGCCTACATGCGTAATATGCATATAAAAAAAAAGTAGGTTCGCCTGTTTATTTTTTACAATCACAACTCTTAGTTCTGGTACACGCTTTATAGGCGTTAAATGGGATGATTTGGGTTTGATTATATCTTTTCGATAATAGTAAGTTGTATCATTCTTGGCACCGGCTTGATTAAGAGAGCAATTAAATAATTTTGTTCTCGTACATTGGAAGTGATGTTAAAAGGTTAATTCTAGATCTTGATGTTCTAGGGGTTCCGGAACCTGTGGATGCTGATCATGTACTATTTTGTGCCAGGAGAGGCCACATTTTCACTCTCAAATCGGAAAAATTTGTCAGATTTAGGGGGCCTTCCCCCCCCCCCCCCCCCCCCCCCCCCAACCCCTCCCCTCTGAAGTTTTTGATACGGCCCCGGTTGTTATTATTTACCCGTGGGATGATCCCAGTCCTACGAAATAAGATACATCTCTGTGAACCTTTTATTCGAATAAACACAATGCTTGTCTTGGTAATGTTGTATTGATGTTGTTGTTGTCGTTGTTTTATTGCCGGTATAATAATCCCAATCTTCCGAAGTATGATACATTTCTATAAGTCTTTTATTCGAATGAACACCCCTTTGTCTTGGTAAGCCATAGGCTTTCCAATTTTACCAGTTGTTGCTTTGTTTCTTTTTGTTATGTTTTTTTTTTTTTTCTTTTCTCTCGTCTGTGTTCCTGTTTATCGGCCCACCCATTTCTCGGAATCCATAACACACCACATGTCATACCAAGCTGGTATTTCCATTTATCAAAACCACTACCTGGTCCCCATTCATTTGAAGCGATGTATGAAATCACAGCCTGTAAAGCTTGCAGTTGAACATTTCATTATTGATAGCCACTCCCTCCTTTCCTACTTTATTCCGAAATGATAAGTTCCGTGTATGAATCGCTCGAGATGACGCAGCTTCTCAAGGTCGAACGAGTTACCACCGTGTAGGTTAAGGAGACGAAATGATATCATCACCACTACCGATAACGCTAACCTGTGTTGTGTAAAACCAATATGGAGAGGAGATTACTTTAGCCCATGCTGAGAGACACTGTCGGGAGATATTATTAATCCCTAGCTTCTGGATTCTTTCTTAAACTGCACGCCTGCACAGAGAGAGATAGGGCTGAATCTCGCAGCTTTAAAAATAGTTCTGGGGTATGGCGATTTTAGTTCCTGATTGTATGCAAGTCGATATGTCTTTTCGTATTATCTGTCCCTCAGTGGGATACTTCTTCTTTTTTTACGTCTTCTTCATCTTCTTCTCCTTCTCCTCCTCCTCTTTTTTCTCCTCTTCCTCTTCTTCCTTCTCCTCCTTCTCCCTCATCTTCTCTCTCTCTCTCTCTCTCTATCTCTCTCTATCTCTATCTCTATCTCTTTCTCTCTCTGTCTCACTCTTTCTCTTCTCGCTTCTTCTATCTGCCCCTTTAAGCTTTCTATCTCTCTTCTGTTCTCTCTCTCTCTCTCTCTCTCTCTTTCTTTTTCTCTCAGTTTTTGCCTCTTATTGCTCTCTTTCTCCTCTTTTTCTTTTTCTCTGTTTGATTCTCTATTCTCTTTCTCTCTCTTGTTCTCTCTCTATCTCAGACAGAGTCTATTCTCTGTAAATCTTTTCTCCTGAAATATCTGTTTACTTGTCAATACTATGTCCGCTTGTGTGTTTGTATTATTGCCAGATTCTTTGCCTTTGTGGTTATTTGAAGTGAAAGAAATTTCCCAGTACAATTGCTGGTATAATTTATCAATCAGATACCCAGACAAGTATTCAGCATTTTATAAAAGAAGAGTTGAGTGAGTTTTTGTATATAGCCAGTCCACAACAAGGTGATCTCAGGCTTTCAGGCCCTCCGTCAGGCCAGGGCGCCGGTAGCGGGGCTCGAACCCGCGACAGAAGGGTCCCTGCAGATCTCAGGGCGGACTCGCAAGCCACTGTGCTACCGACGCCCCCTTATAAAAGAAGAAAAAAAAAAAAAAAAAAGAACTATAAATGTTTCCAAATGGTAAGTTCATAATGCAAAGACAGATACACAGACAGACAAAAAGAAACACAGACAGACAGACACACAGGCGGACAGACAAAATAGACATCATACATCTGAAGCAGGATGTTCGTAACGAAAACCTGAAAGTTCAACATTAGAATAATAGCGAAACAATGAAGCGATGGAATCCAATTATCAATTGCATTCATTATAATTATAGACGTTGTGTCTGGCTTTCGATCTGATATAGCAATAATTAAAAAATAATTGTGTGCTAACTAATTTACTGCCAAAACCTTGACACCGTGTCAACCAAATGAATTGCGTGTAAGAAAACACATTCAAGCCCTTTCTCCTGGCAGATCAGTTTTAAAATGCTGGGCGTGAAGCTTTTTTAAAAGAGTTTCTAACATCCTGTTTGAATTAAACAAAGATTTATAAGACCTCTCTCTCTCTCTCTCTCTCTCTCTCTCTCTCTCTCTCTCTCTCTCTCTCTCTCTCTCTATCTATCTATCTATCTATCTATCTATCTATCTATCTCTATCTCTCACATTCTCTTCATCTATCCCTCTCTTTCTCTCTTTCACTCTTTTTCCCTCTCTCTGTCTTTCTCTTTCTTTCTTTGTCTTTCTTTTTCCCTCTTTGTCATACACACGTCCTCCATCTGTCTCTCTCTCTCTCTCACACACATATTATACATCTATTTATCTATCTATCTATCTATCTATCTATCTATCTATCTATCTATCTATCTATCTATCTATCTATCTATCTATCTACCGCCTTAAAGAAGCAATTCGTCGCAAACGACCTTGGCTCTTGAGAAGGGGCGTTGTGCTTCAGTACGATAATGCGACCCCTCATTCAGCAAACCTTACACAGCAATGGCTGCAGCGCTACGGTTGGGAAATTCTTCCTCATCCTGCCCACAGTCCAGACCTGGCACCCTCTGACTTTCATTTGTTTGGACCCTTGAAGCGCCATTTAGGAGGCATGGCTTTCGAGACAGAAGATGACCTCATCAGTGAATTGAGGAATTGGTTTGATAATCTTGACGTTGATTTCTTTCGAGTGGGTATCAATTCGCTGCTGTCGCGCTGGCAAAAATGCATCGATCTCCACGGGGATTACGTTGAGAAGTAGTGAAAGAGTGAACTTCAATCTGTGTGAGTTTCAAATTTATCTGATCAAAACTCTTTGAGTTATGCCCCTTTTCCTGTTTGTTTTCGGACATCCCTTGTAACAAAGCCAAGTTTGAACTTAGCAACGGTAGACGGTGCGTTGATGAAACTTAAACACTAATGTGAATCTACGTGATGATAATTCTAGCGCTATTCAACAAACTCACTGCTCTATCATCAGTCTCTGTTGAAGTCGCGCTAATGACTAAGCGTTGTGGCATCAATGTGAATGCGAGTTTCTAGTACTATCCTACAAATTCACTGTATCTTACAAACTCACTGCTCTATCATCAGTCTCTGTAGAAGTTGCGCTAATGACTAAGCTGTGTGACATCAATGTGAACGTGAGTCTCTGGCACTACCCTACAAACTCACTGCTCTATCATCAGTCTCTGTAGAAGTTGCGCTAATGACTAAGCTTTGTGGCATCAATGTGAATGTGAGTCTCTAGTACTATCCTACAAACTCACTGCTCTATCATCAGTCTCAGTTGAAGTTGCGCTAATGACCAAGCTTTGTGGCATCAATGTGAATGTGAGTCTCTCGCACTATCCTACAAACTCACTGCCCTATCAGTCTCTGTAGAAGTTTCGCTAATGACGAAGCGTTCTAGCATCAACGTGAATACAATCACTTGTAATTTAGATCAGACAAGAGGGCGAGTTTCCCAGTCTACGCCCATAATAGTTTGGGTCAACTTTGAAAGATGGGTTTATCATGTTTATGTAATTGGTACAGCACAGTGTACGTGTATGTTGTGTGTAACCGGCGAGAGAAAGAGCGTGAAAGAGAGAGAGAGAGAGAGAGAGAGAGAGAGAGAGAGAGAGAGAGAGAAAATTGTTTGGTTTGTATTTGTTGCGTATACCCAGTCCACAACAAGGTGATCTCAGACTTTAAGAGCTCCGTCAGGCCAGGGCGTCGGTAGCGGGTTCGAACATGTGACTGAAGGGTTCCTGCAGATTTCAGGGCAGTTTTGCTATCCATTGCGCCCCCAGAGAGACAGACATACAGACAGCGGTAAGTGAAGCTTTCATTTAGAATGTAATGAAAACTTGCAAGGGAGTGGTAGTCGCAGTGTTTTAGTGCACTATGCGGTTGTTTGCTGTAAACATCGTCTATTTGCACGATCACGCAAGGCCACTGAAATACCAGGGCATGCCAGTGGCTGACCCGAACGTTGGTTGGCCTGGTCCGAGGGACTGATAATGCCCTGATAAGGGACGACGACCTGGTCTGCTTTGGCCAAAGATGACCCTCTTCCCTACAGTTGTTGATCTAGATCTAGCGCCTAGGTTTGTTAAGGGGTTTTTTTTGTGTATAGCCAGTCCACAACAAGGTGATCTCAGACGTTTAGGCCCGCCGTTAGGTCAAGACGCCGATGGCGAGGTTCAGGGTGGATCCGCTATACACTGTGCCACCGACGCCTCGCAAAATTCTACGCCGTGGACTGCATGATTATAATTGCATTTACAACGAAAAGATGAATGCGTCAAGACAAGCTCACCAATTAAGAAGAGCTTTCAACAATATAAAATCTAGTTTCCAAAAGGATGTATGAATAACTGACAGCAAAAGAATATAAAATGAATGCGAAGAGAACAGCAGAAAACGTGTATCATTCTATAACACAGCATTTTTCGATTAAGGCGAGAGAGAGAGAGAGAGAGAGAGAGAGAGAGAGAGAGAGAGAGAGAGAGAGAGAGAGAGAGAGAGAGAGAAAGAGAGAGAGAGACATTTCGCCTCTATTGTGGCTTCTTCATTGGGTTCAACAAAATGACATTTTTTTTTACAGTGAAACAAACTATTAATCCCATAAGAAAAAAAAATACTCTTGATGTCGGAAGAAATGAGGAAAGAATAATTAATCAAAGTGAAATGTGTAGCGAAAAAGGCAGATTTATAGGCAATCATACGACATAAGGCAGATAAATAGATTGATAAATAGATAGATAGATAGATAGATAGATAGATAG
>BLXT01003749.1:481593-499417 GCA_019648995.1 Plakobranchus ocellatus | reverse complement strand
GATAGATAGATAGATAGATGGATAGAGATCAAATAAATATTTGGGAGAGAAAGGTCGAAAAAGTGAGAGTGAAGAGAGAGAGAGAGAGAGAGAGAGAGAGAGAGAGAGAGAGAGAGAGAGAGAGAGAGAGAGAGAGAAATTGGGGAAGGGGAGGAAGGCACATAAACTTTGACATAGACGATGGAATCCAAAAAAAAAAGCATTGTTACTCCTCAGATCTGTGAACAGTGAAGAGATTTCATTTTCAGTTTCATCAACTGCTTTACAATATCAAATCATATCACATCAAACATGAGATCTATATGTGTGTGTAAGCATGTGTGTGTGTTTGCGTATCAGCCTCAATTGTAGCACGCCGATAACAGAAATAACGAGATCCGCCGCTGCCATTGTCTCAATGTTCTGTCCAAGATCTCCACATATGCTAATCTTTTTTCAGAGAATAAAATGAGTGTCGAATGGATTTTTCCAAAGTAGGGCTGATATTAATTCGCATATCTTTATTCCATGTTCTATACAATCTGCATGACAATGCCTAGGTGTAATCACATATTTTCCACTGAGTATGTGATATACGCCCCGCCCTTACCTCAACCCGAAAGTTCAAAGTTCGAGTAGGCCTGTTGTAATCTAGCACGACAGGCGACATGGACAAAGACCTCAAACTAATAATAAAAAGCCTTTGTCTTGGCTCGAACTCGCAGTTCTACGCAAACATGACCACTTAATTTTTATCTGCATATTGTTGTGCTTCACGAAATAAGAGCAACACGGTCTATTTATTTGTCCTTAATCTTTGATCATTCAGTCCTGCAGGCCAAGCTAAACGAAATGGAACAGTTGTATATCTGATAAATGTTGATACCCATATCAACACTCGATCCACATTACTATAATTATCAAAAATATCATTGCCAGAAAGGCGTGTCGTCAGACTTTGTCGATGGTGTTGGCTGTACATTATTATATTCGTTTTGAGCTTATTTGTTTGTTGGTTTGTTTGTTTTTGTTTTTTTTTGCCCTGGCCTGATCTCTGGCTTCGGCTTTTATAGCCTCACGTTGTGACACAGTCTGTTCGATGAACTGAAGTTAACATTTTGGGCACAGGCTCGCCACTTCATACTTTAAGTGTAACATATGATTATCTCAAAAACAGAGACAGATCAAAATGGGTCGTGTTTTGTAAGAACCGAGAGAATAGAACAACGTTTTTGTTTTTGTTTTTGTTTTTTTTTCTTCTGGTCTACAAAAATACCAGACATATTTTCATAATAAAAGTCAGAAAATCCGGGCGAGTTCTTAAACCATTATTGTCTATGAAATGGATTTATTATTATTATTATTATTATTATTATTATTATTATTATTATTAATGTTATTATTTATTATTATCATCATCATCATTATCATGATGATGATCATCATCATCAGCATCGTCATCATCATTATTACTATTATCATTCTTATTAAAAATCTTTGCACATAGCGTTTTGGCAATAATTTAATGAAGATCTGCCTTACGGAGCTGTTTAGACGGAGGAGGCCGTGGTGTGCTTTTTCCTTTTTAATGCGAAAAAAAAAAAAAAGATTGCCTGACACGTTTTCTTACTACGCCAGATGAGTCACGCATGGCATGATGAATATTTTAAACCAACTAAGCTCTGCACTATGTACCGTGATGAAAGTCCTGTCAGATCTGCCAGGCTCGCCGTGGATATGCTCATGTTAATTTTCTGGGCCAAGACATACAACTTTTATGGGGGAAAAGGAAAAAAAATTGAAATAAAAATATCTGCATAAGGGCGGTTTCAACCTGCCCGATGGGGCGACTCTGCGCTTTTATTCATAAAACATGCACATTGTATTCATCAGGGAAATTGTCTCAAGAACAAAGAAAACAGTTCAACAAGAGACGCACATAGTCACAAAAAGATACTCCTGAAAAATCAGATTATTAACTTTGAGTATTATTCACAGCTTAAATAGTCACTAGCACCCTTTTTGCACTTGTAAGTCTACCAGTTTTCTTTCTGGTGTGATAATTTTTTTTTTTTTTTTTTTTATGAACTAAGATCCTGGGGTTAGGCATTCTCAGTAAAATATGGAGGGCCTCGCCCCAGGGACATAATGTGTGACTATATGACCTTTTTTTTTTTTTGTATACCCAATGTCTTTTTCGCACATTAGATTACACAAGTCAGTTTCGTTCAGACAGATCTCGAAGCATCGAACCTACACCAAGTAAATGATTTCTCAGTGAAAACAGGCTTGCTGAACGCAGGTTCTGTGGTGGTTAGTGATTGAATCTTATACTGCGAGGGAGCGAGCAAGGGCAGGGAACAGAGGCGATAACTAGCCGTTCAAATCGTGTTTTTATAAACCTGGTACTCATTGCGAAACCCCACAGGGTTGTAATTTTATTTTATATTCAGTAATATTGAGCCTTCAATTCATTTTCCACAAAGCGTTTCTGTGGTAGAGCAAACTTATTTCGAACAAAGACTTTTTTTGCC
Organism: Plakobranchus ocellatus; assembly: GCA_019648995.1. Classification (NCBI taxonomy): domain Eukaryota; kingdom Metazoa; phylum Mollusca; class Gastropoda; family Plakobranchidae; genus Plakobranchus; species Plakobranchus ocellatus. The sequence continues at coordinate 496,904 of BLXT01003749.1, read as the reverse complement.
ATTTTCATTCAAAACAGTCCAATAGCAACTTAATAATATAATCCTGCTTGCTAGTGCCTGTTTTAGAATCCGAGGATTCACGGACAAGACTTAAAAGGTCAAAATAGCTACAGCTTACAGGATCAATAAAGATACTACAACATGGTAACTACATGACATTTTGTTTCACAATTAATACTTTTAGCTCTACCAATCTGAAGAGCATTAATCGTTACTTAAGACAAATACGGGTCGAATTGCGGGGTTTACGGTAACAGAGTTCATTTTCCTTTAGTAATTAGTAAAACCAGAAATGGTTGGGGTTCTGTCTGTGCAAGAGTACCCACTTTTTGAGGGTTTGTAAAAAGCCAATTTCTTGAGAGTAGTGTGAATGTATCCTAATGAGACAAACTGAACAGTGCTGTAGGGTTATCTTCTGCATTGATATAACGCCGCACTTGCTATGGGTTGAAAAAACCCTTAGAAAGATACAAGTCGATAATTACTATTTCTAAAGAAAGTGCACTTCAGATTCGATACATCGATGTGAATGGGACTGTTGATATAATGCCGATATAAGAGGATTTCAATCTATCGAAATACAAAGGCAAAGCTGGGAATGTGCTCTTATTGTAGATCTTGCCTTTATCTCTCTTCTAGATCTATCCTCTGCACCAAGTTTCCAAAGAATTACTGATTTGCATCTTAATAAAAATTTAAGTAGACTAATGGTACAGTTTTTTTTTGTTTGCCTTCTGCCAAATGAATTGTTATGCATGTGGTTATGTGGCTGGGTTTCTTTAAAAAAAAAAAAAAAAAAAAAAAGGGGTCCAGATAAAAGAAACATGGAGTGCATGCATGCAGGCCTGTGTATGGGTCATTCTCAAAACAAGAGTGTGCAACAGTTGCTAGTCCAGACTGCTACATTGTATAACAAATTCTATCCTGCAGCTGTTGTACCTATCATACACATCTTCAGCTGTCAAGCAACTACTGCAACAATGAATACAACTTGAAATACATGGAAAGTGCAAGAGACGGGAGAAAAAAAATAGCATTCCATCATTTAGTAACGAGATTTCATGGTGCTGTTGTACTGAAAATGACCCAAATGTCATCACTGAAAATGTTTATCTCTCACACATTAATATATTCAAATCTGATACATTGGGACTGATCAGTTGACAAGGGTTTTTCATCATCCAAAAAATGGGCAACTTAAGACTCGTTTCCACACAAAGAATATTTCAACATAAGACCATTTTAAATTTATTCAGATTTATTTTCCAAGAGTTGTTCACATTACACATAGACAAAACTCTAATCTTAACGACTGCCTATTAACATGAATTATCAATCTTAATAAAACAAAAAGATGCATGCCACTGAGGAAGGCAGGTCCAGCTAGGAGAGAAGCAGCGTAGATGTTAAGTAGATTCTCCCTTAAGGTGGGTTTCACACAATTGAGTTTACTTTGCCATAAGTTTAAAGATCAAGGAGATCTAAATATTAATGGACAAACCTAAAAGCCAGCATCCTATCTAAAGTGGATTTTTAAAATTAAGGTCATAGAACGTCAGCAAGAATGAAACTGGATGTTAAGTTTTTAGCATTTTCATGCAACTGTAAAGAATTTTACACGTCCAGGATACAAAATAAAATGTTATGTCCTAGGTAAAAAAAAAAAAAAAACCAACCATTTTTAGTCAAAGGGAAAAACAAGTGTTTAGTAAGAATTCTTATGGTGTCGAATCTGAAAATCAAAGTAACATTTAAGAACCAAAAGGAATATAATTGTGTATATAATTATATTTATAGATTTAATTATTTCATTTACTCCATTAACACTTGGAAAAAAAAAAATTTATATATATATATATCAAAATGAAGTAAAACTTGCATTAAGTTAAGACTCCATTATTCACAGAAATCACCACACGTCTTTCTTCCATCTATCAATATATGGATGTATCCAACTCTGACAAATTCCCACCAAAGATAAAATAATATACTGAATAGGTGCAGCATTAAATGAAAAACAAAATGATTGTGTGGTACATTACCGCTTTAGTCACAGATATAAGGGCATTGGAATTACAAATGAGAGCACAGCACGATTCATAAAAATACATGAACTTGGAAAAACCAGGCAACATATGTATCAGTTTTCACCGTAAGTAAGTGTTTTCCAAAAATACAAAAAAAAAATCTAGTAAATATTTAAGTCTCTATTGCAAAGCTAAAGAGAAAAGCTACCAGATTTCAGTTCAACTTCACTGATTTAGAGTATCATTTATTTGTAATCGGCAGCAATATTTAATGTGTCATAAAATATTAAATGATTAGTCTATATTACTCTTTGTCCCTTTGAGCTTAAAAACACAACAAAAGATTGTTGGAGAAATAATAAGCTGAAAGCAATACTGACAAGATAAATTACTGCTTTTAAGATTGCGATGAAAAAGTAGATGCTGTGGAGTTAAGTTTAACCCTCCCAAAGAGCAATTAAGTCTTATGATGAAATAGTTAAGTATTTTGGGCTAAAAAGTGTTAACCTTATTGAATAAGAAAAGTAATACTCCAACACATATACATACATATATATAATTATAAATTATATCCATTTTCATAAATGGACTGATTAGGTGTGCACCAAAGAAAAATAATAACCATTAAAAAATTTTTTGTGAACCATCTCCAAATATCAGGGACTATCTTCAACTTATAAAATCAAAACTATTCTTTGAAAATTAGCTGCTTCAAGGCAAAGAGGAGAAACAATGTTGTGTCAAACAAAAGTCTTAGATTTTTTAGACATGGTTAGAAAAATATTTCCATGTATAAAAAATTCTTAAAAATCACAGAAAAGATAGAGCTACACATTTGAAAAGAGTGTTATTGAAGTTGGATTTACAGTCGTATCTTTTTTTATCTTTACAGAGATGAACAAAAACCAACAAAGCATCAACAATTAAAAATCAAGCCACTATGGTACTTCATAATTTTGTGTAAATACAGCACTTCATATGCCCTATTTGTGGATAGGATTTTAACATAAAAACATTTTCTTTTGGTTTCTTTATGTAACAAATTTATGCTCCTTTATCAGAAGCTAAAATTAGTTACAGCCTGTGATCAATTGTTTCAAAAACACTGTGTGCATCATCAGGATTCAAACACATTTTTTTATAACACAGGGTTTTTTTTTTTTTTGGTTTGTGTATAAAACAAACTTGTGCTTCCATATTAAGATGTAAATTTTGTTTTATCCAACTTACATGAGAAGCAAATATGTAGCGTTTAAGCTTAACTTTTTATAACAATTTTTTCTTTAAAATGTGCATCATCACAACATAGAACAGAATCTAAAACAAAAAGTTGTAAGGTCATTCAGCTCTTTATACTCGATTCTATTTTGAAACATTTTGGCTGACAGTGACGTATACTTTTGGCTTTACTTTACTTGGGCATATTTCTTGGTCCCACAGCTCCAAGTCAATGTCTCATTGTCAATTCATTTCGTTTACAATATATTGAGGCAACTAGGGTAAATCAAGCACAAGCTTCTGTGGACATTCTGAAACTAGTACCTTTTAAAAATTCTTTGGGACTCAAAAAGGTACTACAAGTTCGATCCTCACACTTCCATAAATGGTGACAGAACTGGGATTGAGCTTTTGTTTCAAAGATTTAGGTATAAACTTCATGCTCACAGTCATTAGGTCCACAATATGATTGTCACCTGCTTAACCCTGGTTGCCTCATATATATTTTGGCTGTTATAAAAACAATCCTGAATTGAAAGCAATCACGAACAATAAAGTCAATGAAAAGATCCTTTAAATATTGGTTATAGTGAAACGAATTCATAAGCAGTGATGTTCTTAGCTTCATTTTTTTTTTTCATTTTTAGATTTAAAATAAAATTAAAGCTTTTGTAAACAACAATACCAACAATTCTTGCCTAAACACGAGTTCAAAGAAATCACTCATTAACTTTCAGGGAGCCTTACTGGGCAAACAAGGCTAAGTCTATTCTAGGTTGAGATTTCAAGCACTTTGAATTATCCTAGAGATGGAAGAAAACTTTCTATAGTTTTTCATTTCTCAATATTGTCACTTGCGTGACATCCATTTTGTCAAAACCTAGTTTTAAGACATGCAACATCAACATTAACTCTTTTTCCTCTCATCCTCCTGAGGATTAAGATAGGAGGAAAAGGTAGCCCAGGATTAATGATGTAGTAGGTAAAAAAAAGAAAAAAATTGGCTTGATTTATAAGTAGTGATATGGCTAAGTTCACAGAGGGATGGACATTAATTTCAATGAACTATTACAGAGGTTACAGGTGGACAGAACACTCAGCAGTCACAGACACGCAGGTAAACCTTTCATACATAATAAACATGAATACGGTCATTCTTCCTTGCACTCGATTACTGTAAACTCCCAGTTCTTAGTATTGCCACAAATGATAGCTAAACGATCTCAAACACGTAGGCAGTAAACTTTTTTTTTGTAACAGATAGAATAAACATTAGAATTATAAAATACTAATATATAAAGATTTATGTAAACATTTATAAGTATAAAGATTTCAAACAATTAGTATAGTCCTCCACCTTCCAATTAGGCCAGCATGGATGTATGAGAGCATATAAGCAGTAGAAATTCCTGTGGGTTTCAATCAACAATCTTATATTTTTCAAAACTTTATATTAAAAATTAAGTATTACTATTCTTTTGCAGCTTATAGGCATCCGCTGAAAGGTTTAACCGAAAACTTTTACAAATGAGAAAATTCCATGAACACAAAGGTAAGAAGAAGAATTTTGGAGGCCACAATATTTCTTTTTAACTTGAGAAAGTAATCCAAAATGGTAGAGATTGTGAGCAGCGCCAAGCGGCTGTCGTAACTTTTACTCCAGTTAAGGATTACACCACTTCATACTCTTTCCTGATAGCACGGGCCAGACAGCAGGCAAACAGGATGCCCACAACCTGTGAACAGAAACAGGAACTTTGGTGAGCCTTAACACAAACAACTGTAAGCAACAAAAATTATGTACCGGAGGTATTTCAGTAATTATTCCAATACAAACAATATTTCAAGCTTGAATACAAATGGCGATTTTCAATTGTAGGGGAGAAACTGGTCCTTTCTTTCAGCACACAACCCTTTAGAAACTATTGTGCAAAGACAGAGAAAAGAGATATTTTGCAACCTTTAATTTGAAACCTCACAGATGTACAACCAGACAGGCCCTTCACTGAACCGTATTACTGAAAATGCTAAGGTGCTGCAAAGCTCTCAATCAAAAAGTTTGATTAAAAAGTTCAAAACATAAGTTGTTAAAAACACGTTGCAGCCATAAATAGAATGAGAGAAACATTTAAAAAAAAAAAAAAAAAAAAGAACAGCAAAAAATCAACAAAAAAAGGGATAGAAACATTTGCCACATTCTTCTCTCTTTTTTTTTTTTTTGTAGAGGGAAGGATTGCACATGTATACATTTTGTCGTAATTTTGGCCCTGTGGTACTAGGCCTTTATATTGATTGGCTTTGAACCCACTACAGACATTTCAATACTTGGCTTATCACTTTACCATCATTGCCTCAAGTTTAGATTCACATGCTACTAAAAGACTAACGCACACTCATCATAACATTTAGCATATAGAAATCAGCAGAGAAATTAAAGAATTCCTGCTCTGATTCAATATTTTAAGGCAAATTCAGTCTTCTTAGTTTTTGATCAAGTTCATTTTGCCTATGTTGGTGGTAGAAAGAAAGAAATCACAAATGTCACAAAACACCATGTGCGTTTATAACTTAATCGATTAGTTTTAATAATTCATGGTTAAGAAATTCAACCATGTCTATCTGTCTTTAAATTGTTTTTCTGAAAGCTAAAACCAAAATCCTCAAATCTTTAAGTTTCAAAAGCTCACAAAATGAGTTTCAATTTAGTTAAAAATGTTTAAAATCCAACTGACTCATTTCCACTATTCCCAAAACATACACAATTGAGAGAGAGAAAGCTTACCTGCACAAAAGCGAGACCAATGCCAACACCTCCAATAATGGCAACCTTATCCTTGAGATATTTTTCAAATGAAGCACGGCAGCCCTGCGGGGAGAAAAAAGTAATTGGTGAAAATTTTCCACAATAGATGCGCCTGGCATATTGTGATCTGGCCCTTTTTTCTTTTATTTCAATGTTCTTTTCATCAACACTTTCACAATTCTTACTTTGTCTTTTACTTGAATCAACAGTTCTCTTAAAAAGATGTATAACTTTTCTTAAACAGGTTTAGATATATAGCTATAAGGAGAAACCTTGTATTGACTTCTGCCAGCATTCTTGGCAGTCTCCAGTTCCACTCTCCAAAGAAAAGAACTGACAGTAAACGAACATTTAACACATAAAATAATTATATGAGAGAATGTTTATTGTAGCCATCGCATGACACCAACACTATTTTAGATAGAGTAGGCCTGTACCATGTGAGCAATCTGATCCTACCAGGTTAAGTTGGTGCGAGCTGTTCCTGTTCATACATGGTATCATTAAATTTACATACTGGCATTTATGATATAATGCAAAATAAACAGAATATGTTCTCTAATTTTTTTTAATGGAAAAAACATACAAGGCAATGAATGAGAAAGGACAAAAACTATAGCTCTGACAGTTTTAAAAGGCATGTATGAAAAGCCATCTTCACAAAAACTGTTTTTATATATAACTCAATGATTAATTAACAAGTTTTGCAGAAACCAAGTTTTGCACTCACTAAATTTCATTATTTCTTTACAAGAGAGCCCTCTTCATATATATCCATGCTGATTTTGCTGCCACCATTATCAGGCTCGCTGTTTTTTAAAGTGTCATTTACAAATTGTAATGGTTACTAGGGCAATATTATCTTTGATTTTCGTGTTTGATTTTTTGCATATACTCCATAAAAGAATAAATGGAAGCTAAAATTATGTTACATAAATAATTATCAAAGATAAAAATATATCACATCATTGCTGTAGCTTGGAGCGTGTGTGATTGCTAAAGGACATGTGCTATTAGCAGTGTAGTTTCTTAAGATGATTTGCAAAGCCATGTGCTCAATGTTTTTCTTTGTTTATATGATTGCAATCATGCCATGGCTATTTTTTGTTCCCTGCTCCCCAAGGATGCCCAGTCTATATTTGCCGATTTAATATGGAATGCAGGCTTTTTTTTTTTAAGTAAATGTTTTGAAAGACTTTGTCATGAAACTTTCTATAAATTATGTAAATTTCTACTGCTACTTTGTTTCTCGTAGAGCTGCAATTTACAGGTTTATGTGCATTAAGGTGTCGTGAATAGTACAGAAAACGAAGTCATTAAATATTTAGATGTGTCCTGTTTTATCGATGACCAAGAAATGGATTGTTTATGAGGGTTTGTGTTTGGTAATCGTCTCTGCAACATCTGTGGAAACATTTGATGAGGTATTTGTGACAGTGATATCCTATGAAAGATCTGTGATATGCCCTATACCTGTATTGTAATTCTATCTGTGTTAAGTGCTGTGTCTCATGTACAAGTAACTTGGCCTGTTCATGGTGTGAAGGTTTTGTGTGAAATGGGAGAAAGAAGTTGCTTCATGTTTTGCACATGTTTGTCAATTGCATATTTGTGCCTCACTAAAAACCAAACAGACCCCCTACTACTGCAAATTTTCTCAATATTAAAACTTTCACCCAAAGTTTGCCTGAAAGGCTTGAGGACCTGGTTTCTATGCGTTTCTTTTTATGAACTACATCCTGAAATAATTTCTATTTAAATTGATTCCTGGTAAAATGAGATGGTAAGGTTGTGTGCGGAGCAATGTGATATTCATTTTTCAGGCACGGTAATCGCTTATGTGAAAAAACACTGAAACCATGCCGGGGTCCAGAGGCTGCCTAGGCCCCGATGGGGTGCAGGGGCCAACGCCCCACTCGGGGGGGGCTTTGCCACTGGGCCAAAAACTATTCTTCACAAATATAAAGCAATTTGGATCCTCTCCTTGCTGTTAGCAGCAGAATTTACTGTGCATAAAATCTTTAAAAACCCATTATTCACTTTAAAAAAAATTTTAAGTTTGCTCCCTGCATCAGTCAAAATCTCTGTGCAGAAATTTTTTTTTTTTATTTTCTGCGGGAACCTGCATTTCTGCTGACAATTCCCAAACCTGCTTTTTCCTTTCCAGGAGAATTATTTAGAAAAGCAGAATGTTGACTTGTAAACATTCCAATGCCCTAGATTTACACTGATCACTGAATGCATAGCTCATCATGGCATCAGGCACCGCAGGCAAGGATTAGTGCTAAACGGACCTTGGAGGCCATACATTCTGCACAAAAATTCAAAGTCACCATCAGAGAATTTAACTTATTTCTTCAGGAATAGGACGGAAGGTTCTGAGACCAGTGGCATAGGCACCTTCTAAAAATCTGTCTTGTGTTGTCAGGTATGATGCACAACTGACTCAATGGCTAGGCAGGACTACTATGTTGTGTCATGCATTCCATTGGCTATCTGCAGTCTAAGTATATTACAGAATTTTTCTTGTGACCCCTTTCATCTTGCTGCCACTGGTTCTAAAAGGAACTTCATATAAGCAAACAAGAGCACTGAACCAGGGAGAACGCTCGAGAAGACATTAAAAAAATCATAAACAAATATAACGGACACAAGAAAAAAATTGTGAAGAGGTAGGGAAAAAAATGGAGAAAAAAAATGTGAGCCCCAAGCTTGAACTTTGAACTCACCTCAGTGTAGATAGGGACTGTGTTAGTGTAACTGCGGCCTGAGCACTGGTCGTCAGTAACATCCTCCTTGCAGCAACTCGCTGGAGGTTTGTTAGGCAGCACAGACTTCCAATCAGAAAAGTTCTGCACTCCACAACAATCAAACTGAAAGAACAGAAAGCAAGAGAATTAACATGTGCCTACTTGGGAATTAAAAAAAAATAACTTCATTTAAAAAATATCCTTTGCCTTTTACTTTTGTTATCTCATGCCTGCAAAAAGTCCGCATTAGTAGCATGAGAATACATGAAGACCGGAACTTATCTTTCATCTGAGAAAACAGGAAAAAAAAAATGGACTTTGCTCAAGAATCTGTTAGAAGATTTCACACAGTACTTTTTGTTAAAGAGATTATAAGTACATAAATAGCAGTAGAGTGAGTCAAGCCAATAATTGTAATGTCACCATATAAAGATTTGCTGAAAAAAGCCATAAAAAAAAAGGTTTTTATGCTCCAAAAGAGTACCTACTATGCACCTACATAGCATCAAATGCTTTCAGACTCTCCAAAAGGTTTGGAATTTATGGAAAAAGTTCCCACATTGATAACATTTTACCCCACAACAAAATTTCTCATTCCTGCTGCAAAACTGCATATACAATTCTTTCTTGCTTATGTTTATTTTTCACTTGATTGTTTTTGGTCCCAGTGACAACATATTTTGGTTCAAAGATGAAGATTTTATTCCACAACTGGTGGAAGGTTTTAAGGCCAAAAGAGGGTACATGTCTGCTTTCAAAATGAACAAGCAACAGTTCGATTGATGTGGCCAAGAAAATATGCATGAACAGATATCCCTGAATCAACTCTACCATAATGCAATGAATTTTTTGCATGCGTCTAAGATTTCAGGCTCCAAACTGGTTGAAACAGATCACAAAACAAAGAATTTTCCATGCTCGTATTAATAAACCTCTCCTATGCGTAGCATAACATCTCACTTGCAAGTTGCATTGTTGGGGACAAGTTTCAGTCAAAATTGTTCTCAGAACAATGATGACACACATGCTTAAATAATAAGAGTATGACAGCACTTTTTGTGACAGCCTATGCAATAAGATCTCTACAAGCTGCATCAATAGCTGTTGCACCATGGAAAAGGAATGTGTATTCTTAGAAAGAGAAATCAAATTCACAGAGCCTGGTAGAGTAAAAGACAGTAAAAAAAAGTCTCCAACCTCTTCTTGCAGCTTGTCCCATGCACTTGTGACTCCATCATGACCTGTTGTGTTGTAATTCTTTTGAGCGTCAGAGAGCACTTGCTCAATCTCAGACTCAATCTGGAAAACAATGACAAAAATCAAATTTACATGAATTCACTAGAGAAGTTTACGAACTATATTATTTTTTAAACATATTTGCAAATCATAAAATGGAAACTAACATAAATTTTATCATATGACATTTAAAATTTGTAAGAAATTAAACAATATAAATTTTTCTTTTTGCAAACCACTTTGAAGAAAATCTCTTTTCAATGACAAACTGACAAAATCAACTTACTGTCAACATTAGCTGCATCAATTTTACAGAATATTTTTTATATTAGTGAAAAAAAAATCTTTTTAACTTAACTTGTTCAGCCCCCCCCCCCTATCCTCCCTTTTCCAAACACCTGAACTTATGCACTTTTTGCCATTGCTTTGACGCCGCTTTTACAAATAAAATATCAGAGGCAAACATGACCCCACACTTACATCATCACGAAGGACAAAGGCAGCAATTCCACCAGATATTTCTAAGATGAAAATGATGCCCAAGAAAACTGCGAACTGAAAACAAAATTGAAAAACGTGGTTTATTTCTTCAAATTGATGATATGTTTAAGACGTCAACAAATGCATGAAAACAAATTGCTATCCATATTTTCCTGATAAGCAGCTGATTGTGTAATTTAAAATCTGATGGAGCGGGTATATGTCACTTTCAAGATTTTTTTTTTGGGTTGTTCTTTCTTTCTTGTTCTTTGATTACTGATACAACTTTACAAATGTGTCATTCGACCCAATTAGTTTCACACTTGTTACATATACCTGAACGCATTCACTTTTTTTGCCAGTTGCAAAAAAAGTGTCCGCAAACAAAGAAAGAAAGACTGCCAAATAAAACTTCTTTGTTTAAGGTCTTTATCATCATTACTGAATTACTGCTATTGAGATGCACTGATTTGATATTTTTCAAATATAGTTTATTTCACTAAAACTACGATACTTTAAACTCTACTTGTGGGTTTACCCAATTTTCATGCAAGGCTTGAACAAAGATTAAGGCCTAGCTTCAATTAAGACAACCTTCTCTTTCATGGAAACTACACAGGCTGGATTATCTCATATCAATGAACAATTGTTTCCAAGCTAAGAGAAAACTTTTTTTTCATGGAAAATGTATGGAAGGTAAGTTACTAAAAAAATGAAGTTACATGCTAAAGGAAAGAATAATTATAATACACAAGGGGAAGACACTATTACATTGTTTATCACTTTACAAGTATTGAAGCAATATATACAAGATAGTTACGCTCCACTCTGGGATGAGTTATCCAGCTTCTAGACTGATTAATATAATTTGAAATTTAAAGTTGTTAAGACCAACCAAACTAGACATTATATTGCCTCTGCCACACAGGAGACTTTTCTAATCCCTTGCGATCAATACACATTACATTGCCAACTTACTGTCATCGTGAGGCAATAGTTCTCCTTGTAAGCTCCACAACATCCAAAGAAGGCTAGGATAAAGATGAAGACTCCAACCACAATTAATAATATGCCCGGGCCCATGTAATCATTGCCAAAGAAGTCATAGTACTGGTCCAACTTGATTTTGACATATGCACCTGCCGCTACAAGGCCTATGCCAGCAAGCTGAAATGAAACCAGAGAACTATAGAATAAAAAAGTCAGCCGCTGAACCACAATTTAAGACATACCACATACAGTGAGAAAAAAAAGTATGCTTAAACCCAGAAAAACCAAACTCCTACGTGAATAATGATATAATGTTGCAAAAAATTGGCTAGTGAATCCAAAATGTGACGAAATTAGAACAAATTTATCCCAAGTCATATTTTGACTATCGTTTTTTAAAACTATGGAATGTAAGAGATGAAGATGTTCATGCACTTAGACCTAGCAACAGACAAGACAAGACAAGACAGAAGACTAGAGAATCTAACATGTCCGAGTAGGAAATTAAGCTCACAACACTGTGCATTTTTATAGAAAATAAAGTTATGTTTCTATCCCAATTCTGTTAAAAAAAAAAGGGACTTTGAAGATTGCATTTTGATTAACTTTTTGTCAATTTTTAGAAGGTTCTCATACAAAAGTTTCTACAATGTTCTACTCTGATTGCTCTACAAATTCAAAGAGAAAACCAAAATATTTACACAGTTGTTAACAGCTCAATACAAACTTAATTTTTAAAATCTATATTACAAACCCAAAAGAAAATGGGCAAAGCTTGGTAAATTTTCACTTCTCTAAAAATTAAAGGATTAATTCAAACTACATACTGAAGACAAAATTTTAAGATTTAGGATGTGAATAAGGTTTTTAAGTGGCTATTTCACTTCTTAAATTTCAAAATGAACTCTGAAGCTTGATTTCTCCCAATGTTAGGCCTATGTCAAAAAAAAAATCTGTGCAGTAATTTTTAGTCTGAATGTTCGCTCCAATGCTTATCTTATACTTTCTATTTTTTGAAGTACAAGTTCTGATCAAGGAGAAGGGATTAGCACAGTCCCTACCTTTCATATATCAAATCAAGTGAAAACAAGTGACACAATGTGACCGGGCTTGTATGGAGTTCAAAAACCACTGGACCATGACAAGTTGCTATTAGGATAACACACTTGACTTGGCTTTCAGTCCTCACCGAAGTACCTCATTTTGCTTAAATCCTTACAATTTAGAAAAGTATCTTTCTCACCACACATTCCCTTAAGTTCAGGCTGTTTTAAAATAAAGCTTTAAATCAGTCACCTTCTTTGAACATGTATTAATCCACTCTTTTACCTATGACTTTTTACCTCATTCAATCCAAGCCAGTTGATCCTCAACTCCCACCATTTTCAGAAATAAATGTGACATATAAAAATTAATGCCTATTGGTGTAAAAAAATCCCCACAGGTGTCAGGGTTCTTGGGAAAATTTTAAATTCTTTTATAGGTCTTTTGTTTTTTAAATAGGGGTGCAGTACTGCAACTGATTCAATTGGTATTTTTATTATAATGTATTATTATTTGACCGTGTTCTAGGCCTCTCAATATTCGTTTTCTGCAGCTCTATAAAGGCTACAGCTTTGTTGAATATTTCCAAGAGGCAAATAAATGTAAAAAAAATCTTTTATAATAAGGCCTGTTGCTCAAATTACTATCTTTGTATCTTCAGATTCCAGCTGACATGTTTTGTATACATGGGATTGCAAATTATATTTAAGGCAGGCATTCTGATTACAGTATTACACTTAAGACATGGGAACGGTACAGTGCAGTCTAGAAAAAAGTGAACACATCTGAACGGAAATAATTGGATGTCTTTAATCATTCTTACAAATAATATTCTCATAATTGATCTTACTCTTAGCCTTGTGCCTGCGTAACTTGTAAGCTTGAAACAGCTAGAGGGAAAGATCTCTGATTATGCACACAGTGCGATATGCCGATAATAATGTTGAAATGAAGGCAATTTTAGTAAATTGTTTACAAAATTTTAAAAAATGATCATCTCAGATCATCATTTTGAAAATGATGTCGGCCTTTTAGTAATCAAATCTAATAAGCAATTATTAGAAATGAAAGGCAAATGATCTAAATTATTTACTGAATTTATTTCCGTGTCATTAAATGGTTAGGGCTAATACTATTATATGACAAGCTATGTCATACTGCATTAAACTTCTTTTTAAATACAACTAAAGAAAGAATAAAATACCTCGACTTTTAAAACTAAATGTCTTGTAAAGCGTTAGTTTGCTTCAAATGGGAGTGCCATGTTTGTGTTTAGCTTCCTTGAAAACGTGAAATTAAAGTAATTCAAAACCCAAAGTGGTTGCGGTGTTGAAGTAAAAAAAAATACCGATAAGTTGGAGGCGGTCTTGCAAGCTTTCACCAAATTTATTTTGTGCTCACATTCGGAAGTCGTGTTGGCTAAAGTCACTATTCAGAATAATTTAGGGAGAAAAATCACCTAGATCTAGATCTAAATAAGCAATTAATTACGCAATCAAACTGTGGTTCTAGAGTCATGACTAGATTATTGTTCTTTTAGAATGTTCTTTTGGACACGTCCTTTTCTCAACCCCGCCCCTTTCTACAGCCTGATGAGATAATTATGATCTTTAATACGAAGACATGCGGTTTACAAAATTCAACTGACTTGTAATGTTAATTTTGATTACAACCACACTAATAATACTCACTACATCTACTTACCACGAAGATAAGATTGAACAAGAACAGCAGATACTTCACACATTTCATTCCACCCTCGACCATCTTGATTCTTTAGATCTTGGTTGACTTGACAAGAAAAAAAAATGATTATTTTCTACTGCAGTGGAAAACTTTTTTCTGGTAAAACTACAGTCACTAACTTAGAGCCTCTGTACAAAAGTACGTTTATTTTTTTTTTTCCTGTTGAATTCAAATGAGGATATTAATTTTAAATTCTAAGTAGGATTCACGAAAGCCTGCAGCTCGGACTCTCCTGTCTGCTAGAAATGATCCTCAGTAGGCGACACGTTCGATAAAATTACTACGCTTGCTAGAGAGAAAACAACACTGCTGAGACAACAAAATATAGGGCAATTTTTTAGAAAAAAAAAAGGTTCCAAATTATGCTCCTCTAAATGCTAAATTGAAACTAATGTTACAACTGCAATGATTCTTTTCTTTTAAAGGGTCAGAAATAAATTTTTAGACCTAAAATTTGCAATTAATATTATTCACAATCACGTGAAAAATTGACGTCAGAAAGCCTATCATTGATAACAATAGACAGAGTGCCCAGCGTGTGCGGCTTAAGTTTGGTTTACAAAAGGAAATAATTTTTAATGTAATTGTTATAACATTGCGCTAATTTATTATTATAGCAGTGAAAATAATCTGGTTAAAAAAAAAAGATTTTATTTTATTCTATTATTAAATTCTCGCCTTAGGTATGGTTCTTTTATAATGAAATAATATTTCATGTCTATTTGATTTCAATATCATCTTATGCCACGGATTGCTCCAAAGATTGTGTGGTCCATATACTAAAATGTGTTGTCAAGCTTTTTGCATTGGACAGGCTAAAACGTCGGTACCAAGTTCGAACTAGACCAAGCGGAAAAAATGGGGTTGTGGCTGGCTCGATCCTGCAACAGAGAGATCCCCAGAGAACAGGGATAGTAATAATAATGAAAATTGTGAAGAAATAATAATAATAATAATAATAATAATAATAATAATAATAATAATAATAATAATAATAATAATAATAATAATAATAAT